>JAQFYC010000658.1:0-50151 GCA_034694165.1 Tomocerus mixtus
CTGAAATGGTCCAGTAATGGACTAGTCGGTTTGTTTTGGCTATCTTTCTTTATAGGATAGTCAAACACCCCACAAAAATACACAGGTATATCAATATGAAATTCATACCTGAAAAAAATTAATTTATGTAATATTGAACACGATGAAAATTAGATTTATAGTCTGTCTGCATTAGAATTGTGTAATGCCAGCTTTTAAGAAGTAACTACTTATATCTACTAACTATTTAGTTTATTATGCAGGAGTATGTTAGAAAATGACTTACGATTACGATTAGACTGTCTTGTTAGACATGCCCAAACAGTAAGAAGTAGTAGAAGGACAATGGTCATCAACCCTATCTGTGTAGTTAACTACATCAGGTAATTAGTAGAGTGTTACTAATTTGCATATTAATAACAATTTGTCGGACGAAAATATTTTATATAATGGCCGAGTGTGGAAAGCTAAGGTTTAGAGGTTTACTACAAATATATTTACTACTACAAACATTATCCTTATCGTTATCCTGACAAAACGAAAAGATCATTAGATAATCATAATAAAAGCATCATGCACATTTTTACTATTCTACACATGTAACTTTGATGAGATTTAAGATTTAATTCAAGACTAAGCAATATTATGCAATGCATTACGTACACGGATGAATTAATTATACATTATACGTTTGTGAGAACATGCTATCTGTATTATAGTAGGTATGTTATGTACATAATAGGATATCGGAATGCTGCTATTTTAATGATTTAATTTTGCTTAAGTCATTTTATCATTTTCCTAATGAATTACATCCTTGAAAAAGTTAGAACAACTGCATTTGGGCTGGCATCGATTTGGCTCCTTGGAAATCGAATGGAATCAATTACAAACGACGAAATTCAACATACATAGAATGGAACTGGGAATTCGATTCTGTACACCAAAATAGACTTAAACCCTATTTTTCTTTTGAGTAAATATGACTGGTAAGTTAAATAAGGTTTTAGTACCAAGAAAGTGGAAAATTCACTAGTTTTTGAGGCAAATTGGCTAATATGGTTTGGAAGTTTTCGAAACTCGAATCACGATGTAGTATTTTCGATTTGATTGGATATACATTGATACGAAGACCTTAATTAGGTACTAAATATGTATTATACTACATGCCTAACCTACCTTTCATATTCTACACATACGGAGTACATATTTACTTACCTACTTAAATATAAGATATTTATGCGAAGTAGACAAGTTTATTTGTTTGTGTCGTCTCATGTCTTGCCAACTGAAGAAAGCGATGCATGTGGTAGCATTTTAACTACCACATTCACATCTTAAATCCAACTTATCCTTAGTTAAGTATGTAAGCTATGCAATCCTCGGGGTTCTTTCATCTTTTGATCTGCTGACGGGCTGGAGATGTAAATGAAAACATGCGGACTCGTTTTACATAAATCTACTTTGTTTGCATATATGATCCTATCTTCTTAGCTAGCATAAGAAGATAATATAAAATTGAATGCGATTGTTCGTACAGTGAGTTTTGATTTGATAGCAATCACAAAATCTGTAGATGTACATACTTGTTGTCCTTCCTTACGGTTACATAATTGTTTGCAGTATTTGTATGTATAATAAATACATTCTTAGCTTTAATGTGAGAGTGAGCCTCACGAAGTGGGATAATATTTTTAAACACTTTCAGGCAACTCATCGAGGGTGCACTTGTAAGTAATCTCAGACAAGCCACGGTGATGGGGTTAGTTGTTTTTCTTAAGGAGTACTTCACGGCCTATGTAAGTACTTACATCTTACATAAGACAAAACTGGTCAGAATACTAATCAGCATCATAACAAGAATATTCATCACCGTAATTGTCTTTTACCATTGACTCTGTCAGCTCTCTATCTTCACTTCTGCAGCTAATATTTAACTCTGTATTATAAGTTGCTTGTGTTATATACAAGATAATATGTAGTGTATGTCAGTGTCACACTGGCACCACCCGCGAAGTAAGTCCCTAAATGTCAAGGGTTGCAAAGACTTAAGTACATAGATAAGGATATAAAAATTTAAAACCAGTTTTCCTGATTTTAATGACAATATCGTGTGTGTACTTCCAAAAGAAGTTCATTCCCAAACTGACATAATTCCAATAGGATTTTGTTCCAAAATCGATTCAATTCCAAATGTAGCCATTTATTTACAATACTTTACTTATTATTGGATACGCTATTTTTGGAATTGTGGCTTTTAGCTTTAGATAAGTTTGGAATTACGATAGTTTGAGAATTAACTACTTTTGGAATGACACAAACGATATTATATCTTATTAATGCAGTGCATTCTATCTAAAAGTCTGTCGGTTAGGTTATAATAAATATAGAATATCTTTATAAGGAACCATTTTTACTCCTTAAATGTACGTACATATATATACAAATCAGAAAAGCATTTCCGAATGAAATTTTACGATATCATTTGATTTTCTTATCCTTAGGCTTCATATGAATAGATATTGTTTTTACTTTGGCTGAGATATGCATCAATTGTCGTCATCTAAATACTTCCAAACAAGGACTGACTGTGGAAATCATTATGTAAACCCAAAATCCTCATTGCCCTCGGCTGTTGTCTCAAAGTCTCATTTCACTTGCCAAGATACCATATTCCGAAAAATCGTGCTATTTTGTGAAATGTCTATTTTTATCGATCTACTGAATTTGAAATATTAATTTTTTTAGGTAAAGTAAAAATAAAAACGAAACAGCTTCCCATTCTATTTTTATGAAATCTAACTGTTTCTCATTTTATTATTACATTCATTTTAGAACTTTATTTAACTTTACTTTAACAAGAAATAACTTTGCATAATATGTCAAATTTTTCAAAAACTGTCACAATTCCAAAAGTACCTAGCAATATGTCACATTTGGGGAAAGCTACTTTTGGAATACCAACACGATATTATGTAAAATCATAAATTCATAATATTTAATGCTTCGATGTAAATATAAGGAATACGGTATGATACACGTCGTTATTAAGCAAATAGTAAAAGCATAATGCAAGAGACAATAGGATTTACATAAGATTTACATAGGCAGTATTTTCCAATGAAACTTATACCTTGTTTAGACAAATGGCCAGAATGTAATACTAATGACACAAGAAGAAAACTGGTTGCAACTGGAAGCAGGATTCTCTCTCTAGTCTCGTGATAGGACGGAGATTTACTTTCGTCTTGTCTTTGTCTAAATATTAGTCAGTCTGCGTAGTGGAATCTTGGTAGTAGCAACTTATTACGTAGATACTCAGTAGTTGCTATATTGTATTTTAGGAAAATTAATGAATTGAGACCTTTTTACCAGGAAATTGTTTAAAATTATTTTTAGTCCACAAATATTTGGTAGTAGATAGATTTATAAAGTTTCTACATTTACCCTTTACCCCTGAAAAGGTCCACGATGAGCGAGGAACCTCAGTTTTGGAATCTCACGGCATCCTCTGCGATTTCTGTACTTTGCTTAACGTCTGCTGCAATCGCAGCTTTGTCAATGGTGCTAAAAAGGAAATCAGTCGAAGAACCATCAAATACTATTAAAAGTAAAAGTGAAGAAGTTCAGAAACCCCGTCCGGAAAAATGGGTTCAAGTTGGAAAAGTAGACAAATTAATTATTTATCCAATTAAATCCTGCCAAGGGGTCGTTGTGGAAGAAGCAGTCGTGACAACATTAGGACTCAAATGTACGTCTTTATTTATGTAATTATGTATATATTGTATATTGTATGCTGTATGTATTACCAGGCTCCATGGCTCAGGGTTCCACTAAAATTCTCTCACTAAAATTTAGCCATTAATCCCGTTTGATTACACCTAAAATCGCTTGGGATGGGACAAACATTTTACCACACTACATGTATTTTCAGCGTATAACCTTAATGCAAAATATTTACATGATGAGTGAAAAGAGCATTAAAAACATCTTCCAAAGCAGTTAAGATTACAAATTGATAGCTGAGTTAGCTTTCTGGCAAATATATATTTAGAAACGAGCATCAATTTTCTAGCAAAAAATAAATAAAGAAAATAATATCGTTTATTAAATTATCTATTTATCAGGATTCTAATTTTTATTGTTTTTATGCAGTTAAGGATCACAATATCAAAGATCGAGATTTCATGGTCGTTGATGATAAAGGCAAACAAATAACTCAGTCTACGTACCCTTCCATGGCTCATATTAGTATGCGGGTCGATATTGGAGATAAAATTACAGTGGAAGCTCCAGAAATGGACTCACTTACTTTTACTTACCCCAGAGGGTCTAATCACGAAGAAAAGCTATGTCGGTGGGTGAAAATAATACCTACTTTTATGAATTGGTACTAAATTATGTTATCCCACTTGTAATTGGCTAAGATTATTTTCATTTTTGGATTCTCTAGGGTAAAGCATGATAAAGGAGTTCGAGCTTTGGACTGTGGTGACGACGTCGCCGAATGGTTCCAGGTTTATTTGGGCAAAAGCGATTTCCGTCTATATTATCATCACATCAATGAAACTCAGAGGACATTTGAACCTTATATGTACAAAGTACCTTATTTTGAGCAATCGGATATGGTATACAGATACTTTTAACACAATTAATTTCTATAGATGTACATAATTGTATTGCAAATCATAAATAATATTTTCTGGAAATGCGATTCATTTTCGAAATTGTTTTTCTTAGGGTGCCTTCCACAATGAAACATCGTACTTGATGGTAGCACAAGAATCTATTGTAGAACTTAATAAGAGACTGGACAAAGATTCCTCCTGGAGAAACTGGCGTCCGACTATTTTGATTGATAATGTTCAAGAACCGTTTGCAGAGGTAATATCTTTGATAATAATCATAAACTATCAATCCTACTTTTATTCAATACATACAATTTACACGTGTACAGGTTAATTGGTCTTTTGTGCGTATCGGTCAACAAAATGGAATCCTCAAACACGCAGTTCCATGTTACAGGTAAATTATTTTAAGTTGCTGTTAATTTAAACTTTATCTTTGAACAAACCTTAAAATATTATGATGTTTATTCATTTGTTGTTTACTAAATGAAGATTAAACGTGCGTATGTATGTATACTAATTGCCAATTAGCTACACTCTATACTCATTTCATTACATAAGATGAAAATACTTTTCTTATATTTTGGAAAATTGATCACAAATCATTTTGTGTAATTCTTATACTTAGATGCCCCTTAACCACAGTTGATCCTGATACAGGATTATATCCAAATGATGGGGAACCCTTGAAAACATTGAGAGAGTACGTTCATTTATAAACCATAATTTAATATATAATGTAAATAATGAAGCCTGTGTCAAATATGTTTTCTGGAATTTTAATGGAATGCTTATTGCTTATAATAGGATGAATCGCTCAGATTATTTTGATGACAAAGCTGTTGGGGAACTACTTAAAAATAAAGGAATTATGGGACTTCGTTTAGGACTTTATCTTCCTGCTGGCGAAGGAGCCATTTTAAAAGCTGGAGATCCAGTTTACGCTGCCTTGCTTTAATCGACATATTTATCTTTTGACTCCTTATAATTAGTTTTACACATAGATTTTTATTTAGTTGACAAAAAAATCAATTTTTAACTAGTACTAAGTAAGTTGTAGTTATATTTTCGCGACATTTACATTTTGCAGTCGTTTCAGTAGCAATACACCAGAGGACAGCTGAAATACAATACATAGAGCATTTGATTGCGAACTATGATGGTTTTATGCCTAATTATAAATATCCCCATTAGAGTAGCTAGCGCAGAAGAGATATCTTCAATAGCAGCAGTTTTACAACGAGTTTTCTGATTTTGTTTAAATATTCTTTTAGCCAGTCTTAAAGGAAGATATGACTTTTACAACTTTTTACTCAACACTTTTTACTTTAGATTTGATGCATGCAAGATAATTGTACATTGACATGTTCGCCCTCTTAGTAGCCAAGAACTGAACATTTTTTTCTTATACGACCACTCTCCTAAAAAGCAAAAGCTCATTGATGATCAGGTGAGGATTTTCAAGGATCTGGCATATAAATGGTCCCAGCTAATTCTCAGGAAGGATTCTGATATCACGACTTTGTAGGTGAAGCGTTCAATTATTGCCCAACATTTTCCTCTAAGGGGTTGATTTTTGAGAAGATCTGCAACTGCCAAAATGGGTAGAACATTTAAGCAGTCTACATATCTAGAGATACATTTTCCATGTATTCTTCAACTATCTTGATTATGTATTTATTCGCTGCAAATAAAGTGACGACGGCTTGTTCCAAGCTGTCAAACCCAAATTATGTGTGTATACTTTCATTTCTGCCATACTTCATCTAATAACACTCGTCTCAAAGTACACTAAGATTAATGCCTTTAGTAAAAAAGCTTGTTAATTTATCAGAGCAATTAACTTACATGAATGTAAAGTTGTAAAGTGCTATCGCTATCATATTAGAGTAAGCCATGGGTACGCAACTGGATCATTATAAGCATAAACTTTATTTTTATTAGTGATGTAGCGCAAAATTTTTTTTTTATTTTATCAAGCTATTTAAAGGATATTAATCCATTACCATTAATACCTATTTAAACTATTAACTTTTCCATAGACTCAATAACTTGTGTCAATTCATCCAGCAAGTTAAGCTCGTTTATGCCACTTTGAACGTGATTTGCCAATACCTGGCCTGTTTGATCAGTTTTAGTCAGTCTCTTGGCCAAAATGGCTGTATACTTGACACGCTCATACCCGTATTTGATGAAGAATTTACCATAACTAAATATTTTGCCCAGATTTTCAATTAATTTCATGACCACCTGAACTTTCTCAGTCATTATCAACTCCTGGAAATACATTGTTTCGTCATTTTCGTTTTTGATGGTAATATTCTCCCCGACGAAAGATATTCTATGCTCATTTGTCAGTGAAATCCAAAGAGGGTGATCAGCTCCTTGAAAATGTCTAATGCACCACAACTCGTCTGTATCGATGTTTCTGTTTTCGATGAATTCTTTCATTCTATAGGTACAGCAATAAAAAGAATAAAAATTACTGGAATTCGATATTTCTTGAGGAAAATTACCTGTTTTATGATATAAGTTAATCATAAAAAATCTTACTGCAATAAATCAGGACAGAAATGCTGGAACATTTTTTCATTCTTTAAACACTTCGTGCATTTCTGAAGAAATTCCCTCAAAGGTTTTATATTTCCCTTTATTCCCGACAATGCAATTTTTATTTTTGGATCACCTTTGGTTTTAGTGGTCAGAGCTGTTTCGTCAAAAACATTCCATTCGCATCGTTTTAAAAGGAAAATGATGGCTTCCATTTTTTTGAAACACCCCGTAGAAAAATTCATCATGTCTGCAATGATATCCAATGTATCATCCGAGCGATCTTGAAGGATTACCGGAAGTGGGTCTTCTTCTTGCTCATTTCCATCCACATTTTTAACTTGTTGAAGCCAGTAGCTTTAAAATAACAATTTAATTTAACAATTATTTCCAATATATTATTAAATAGATCTCTATTTCAGCTAATCTTACTTTATCAGTCGATTATCATCCACGCATATGCTCAACTTGATGAAATTCTTTGCATGTTCCATTCTTTTATTTGGTTTGATTTTTTTGAGAACATTAGTGAATGCTTTGTGAGAAGAATAATGGTACTTCAATATGGATGCTGAATTATATATTTCCACCAGATCTTTATCCAGCTGCGTTTTCGCCTCTAGGATTTTTGCGTATTCCAAGGGAGTTAAAGTATTCTCTTTAATACCATCACATTTCTGTAAATCATTCACCGGTATATCTTTATCCAGAGCTGCATCCAGTTTTTCCATCGTTACATAATTCGACTCGATTATAACTCTCGTGTAGTTCATAATATATCTCAAAATTCTTATTCGGATCCGGTCCGTGGTGCATTTGATAGTTTCATCTGCAAAACTGCCATCAAGATTTTGGTATACCGTTTGGATTTCATGGGTGAAGTTATTCCAGCGTACGTTAATGCCCATGGGTGCTACATATTTGCATAAACTAGAATTTATTCATAGATGTGTAAAAAATGTTTAAATTAAAAAGTATCCATAATTACGTGTATGACGAGTTTGTATTGCCTTTACAAAGTCATTATGGTCACCAGGAATATCTTTTAAAGGTTCAACATAGGAAAATATGCTATCTGATAGCATACACAACTTTTTAGCCTTCTCGTAAATGCTAATCATCTTTTTCTTGAGCTTTGGAATCTTATCGATGATAACTTTTGACTCGTAGGTAAAATCCTCCCAATAGTATGGCTTATTAAGGCTGTCCCAATCGATAACCATTGCCAGTTCGGAGATAATCCCCAGTAAAGCTGTTAAAACTAAAAAGTGAAGGATAATTTACATAATTTGTATACATATTATACATATTTACACATACATACTCTAAATTAAAAAATATATTTCAACGTTGGAAGAATCAACCAACCGTCTAAATCTCCATAGTCGGGAGTTTGCTCAATTACTCCAGCAGTTCGAGTTCGAATGAATAGCAAATCATCGATAATTTCCTTTGTAGCTGGGGTCAAAGTCTTCATTATCATTCTGTGATATTTCTCGACGAAATGATTGCATTTGGCACGATGATTGTGGGATGATTGCAGTTTAGATTCTGAAGCTTCTCTGTCGGCCATGATTCTTAAATCCTCACTCTGACTATAGGTATTAAGGTATTAGTTCTTAAAAGTCCAGGAGCAATGATATTAATAAAAAGTAATTTAGATTTCAATGCAAATAAAATCCCAGATGCACTTTATAAATGCAAAAACTGTTGATAGAACATTGAAATCTCGTTCTAAACGAGCACACACAATATTACTTATCCCAGTCATGGAAACTGATGAATATGAGTTACAATGGTGTACAAAATGATTGCAATCTACCTTACAAATGGATATTTTTCTAATGCTCTGCAAAAAGCTTATCAATCTAGAGAGTTGTACCATATCGAAATAATGTATAAAGAAAAATTCATGTAATTGAGTATTTTTCAGACAGTTTCACATTTTATTTGTCCGTATTATGCTTTTTCGAAGCTGTAAACATTACTTTTACATGCTTATGACTTATAATTAGACTAATTGCGTTTATTTACATTACTGCGCTTATGACTTATACATAAAACTAATTATTACTAGTAGTACACATAAACTACTCAATTACTAATATCACATAGTGCATTCAATGTTCTTTACTGTTACATATTATAGAACATTAGTGAAAAATCAATTTTAATGGCTTACGAATGGTAAGCAATGAAAAGGTCAATATTTAATTGTGGTCTGGTATGTGTATTGACGATACACACAACTCTTACTTAATTGTCAAAAATTAAAAATTATGTTAAAAATGTTAATCCTTACACAAGGATACCTAGCGGCTAAAGATAAGTACAATATTATTATTTGAATGAAAGCTGAACCTTATTTTACAATGCTACATTTGATTGGAATAGGTATATACTTAATTACGTAGGCAGATTATTTTAGTTGTCAATTGCATTTAAAACGGAAACAGTCTCTCCATTCGGATAATTAGGGCACGAAAGATATTTCCGGCAGTCGCAGTTTTCGACTGGTTGTTTGGACCGTATCCGGATGACCCTTGTAGACCTAACAGAGGACGTGCGACCGCTTCCAACACACAATTGGCAATTTAGTCCATGGCTTGCACAGTGACAAATACCAGCCCTCTTCGTATTGGGGAAGACAGAGTTGCGACGGAAACATTTCTCCAGGCCATTTAGTTCGCCCTTGGCGAGAATGTTCATCCCCTTCACTTTTACAAACTCCCCTGGTGTCATTATTGGGATGCGGAGTTTGTAAACGGCCACGCCAAGTATTTCCTGGATGGACATGTTCCTTTTTCCCTTGTTCTTATATTTGTCCTTTTCGCACCATCTGTAACACAAAAAATTCAATTTTAATTGTAATGAATATTTTAGGTACAATTGCTATGCTCACAAACACTTCATTTATAACATTTGTACTTCATTAAAACCAATACGAACTGTACAATATTTTTAAAACCTGAACTGAAACACAAAGTTCGTAATTATGTAATTAAGAACCACGCATGAATACAAAACTAGAGCATAGATATATAATACATACGGTAATTCACACATATAGCCAAGAACTGAATATTTTTTACACTTACTGGACCACCCTCCTAAGAAGCAAAAGCTCATTGATGATCAGGTGAGGATTTTCTAGGATCTGGCATAGATGGTCCCAGCTAATACTCAAGAAGGATCTTGACATCACGACTTTGTAGGCAAAGCGTTCAATTATTGCCCAACATTTCCCTCTTAGGGGTTGATTTTTGAGAAAGTCTGCAACGGCCAAAAGGGGCAGAACATTTAAGCAGTCCACATATCTAGAGATACACTTTCCCAAATAGTCTTCCACTGTCATGATCATGTACTTATTAGCTGCAAATAACGTGGCGATGGCTTGTTCCAAACTGTCAAATACAAGTTTCGAGGGGTATTTCCTTTGATTGTCCTTAGCTGTTTCGATATTTTGAATGCACTGAATAGGAAAACAAGAAGGTCGAGATTATTCAGTGAACTATTCGTTTTAATTTCTGTATTAATTATAATTAAGCTATAGTATGGGTATCCATTTCTCTCTTCTTTTTACGAATCGGTAAGTAAACTAATTTACCTGCATTAACAATTCAAATCCTTCAGCGGATATATCTGAGATGGTAACTCCATTTTCTGGAAGAGGGAAGTTCCCATTGAGCATAGCTTCGAATACTGGGCTGTTTCTGATAAGTGTTTCTTTTAAATATTGCAGTTTCACTTTTTCGTGGCCATTTCTCATTAAAAATGTGATCTTTGTGTCATCTTCAGGTAATCGTTTACGACTTTTGGGCGCTGGTGCTGAAGTTCCTGTGTTATAACGTTCAAAATTCAAAAAATTAGAAAATATTTCTATATATTCCATTTTTTCCCTAATGTACATACAATCATACACAAATATTTTCATAACCAGATCATATCAAAGAACAAAATTACTGATAAATAGGTATTGTGATTGGACTATACTACTACTACTACTTATGAGCATTTCATTTTAAGCAAAAAGATTTTATAGTTTCTTAATTACTTACCTGGTGCCGGTCCTCTTTTAACAAGATGTTTCTTTTGACCTGTGCTTGAAGTATTCATCGTGATTATGAAGGGGCGTTGTAGTTTTAGTACGAAAATGGTCCTTGTCCTTGACTCTCGAATTAATCCTCAAAACTTCAATCTGCCGGCACAACTATGTTTTATAATGTAAAATGGAGCCCTTGTAAAATAATGTGTGTTTAAAGAAGGTAATTTTCCTCTGTTGCCTGGTCGAGCTGTTAGGTTCAACTGGATGGGAATGAAAAATGTCACTTCCATGTCATTTCAACAAAGACCATGGAAAATACATCAATGATCCTCTTTACTGTGATTTTAGTACTATTATCCGTGAAACAAATAGGTAAGTAAATACAAATAATTCATTTTTATTCATATTTCATAGCATTGCAGCCGAAATATCTGTATTACATATCTGTGGGATTCCGTGTATCGTAAATACATAGTAACTTACTACCATTCCGCAATAATATTAACATATATCTCACATACCTATTCATAATTATCACCACAAATCAGTAGGAACACAAATATGTTGTAATGTTGTAAATGTAAGATTGTCCGTGAAAGCGCAAAACAGATATACCTAGTAACTAATTGTATGCAAACTTCTCTAATCGCTTATTACTCATTTGGTGATATTAGAATAATTTTAATAAATCATTTACGAACTTAAGTAATACACATACAATAAATACGAAGACTACATACTTGCTTACTAGGTATTGTGCCTTGAACGAAAAAATGAATGGTTGTATAAGTAAGTTGTAATAAACACTGGGAAATCAGAAGTTGTTACAAGTTCCAGGAATATCTGGCATGCAGAATGCAAAAGATTGATCTCGTAGTTAGTGTTGTACATTTCTTCTTCGTAAAAGTCTTTTGTTAGTTCAGTCACTAAGGATTTTGTTATCTTTTCTTTAGACGAATCCTCCAGCCGAGCCTATTTTGGTTAATTAACAAACACGTATGTCTTTAAATAACTGAGACTGAGACCTAATTATTAACATTTAAATGTGCAGTATAATGTTTTACAGAATCGAACTAAAAGTAATATTAATTTTGCATAATTTTGCATAATTATCTCACTTGATGATAAATCCATTGCCATATTTGCGAACGAGATATTTCTGCTGTGGCTGAATCTTCAACTGCTCCATCGAGATAAAAATGTCCCTTTCCATTAGCAATCCAAGCGTAAATGAAAAGCAAACTTACTTTTATATTGTGCTTTAGTCCATCAAATGTTATCCCTCCTTTAGGAATCTACAGGATTACAAATCCCCAATTTAACATGTAAACTATTTTTCTTTCCTAACTATGCATGCAACGAAATGATTCTTCTAATGCTATTTAAATTGAGATGTAGTAATTACTACTACGGTAAGTACATACCTTTAGTAGATCAGAACCTTTAAAATTTAGCTTTGAATGTGTAACCGAAGATATCTGATTTGGTCCATTGCTGGATCCGAATTTTTTCCACAAGTCATTTACCCAAGGAACTAACTTGGCATCATATACCATAAAACCGTCGACCCCTGCATGTATTTCTCGTAGTTTTCCTCGGCACACTTTTTCAATTACTTTCATTCTGTATTAAAAATTTGAAATCTTAATAAGTAACCTAATTTACAGATATTTACAGATAAATTTTTTTCTCCATTTGGCATAATATGTGTTTCAAGTGGTTTCCCGAAACTTGAGGTACTTACCGAGCTGATTTATCGTCATCCTTTAAAAATAGTCTCAATGTTTGGGCAGCCATTCCTCCTGTGGCTGGTGCTCCTCTTTTATGACAAGTTTTCACTACAAGTTTCATATAACTATCGAGAAAATGCTTTTCCATGTTAACATACTTATTTCGGTCAGGCAGTAGAAAATCTTTACGGTCACCTACGGTAATAAAAATATTCAAGCATTAAATTACATTAAGATTTACATCATTACTTTCAAATATTGCATGTTAATTAAATCTAATGACATTTTCGTGTAGGAAAGTTTATTTTAGAACAGGCATCGCTTTTGATAACCATAATATTGAATAGCATACCGAATTTATTCACAAACGAAGCACAGTAATCCCATATGCCGCAATTTAATCCCAAGGAGTGTTCCTTTAGCTCATATAGAATTTCCTCCATCTCAAAAGATGCCATAATATTTTCGATGAGAACACACGCTTTGATAGTTCCTGGATTGGATAGAAGGAAATTATTTATGTGAAAATAAATATTTCTGCAACGAATATGCATAATACTTATGTAAAGAACTTTTACAATTAAGTATATTATGTAAATAAGTATAAGGTAAAGTCAGTCCATAATAATTAGTATATAGTGTACCAATAGGTATTCCAAGTGTAGATTGCGTCCAAATGAAAATATCATTCCATAATCTGGCTTCCCTTCCACTTTCTAGTTTTGAAAGGTAAAAATACGGCCCAACTTCTTTACTTGCTAATTTCTTCCCAGTATGAAACATAAGAAGACCGAAATCAACTATTGGGCCTGGAACCTCTCTGCCATTTACCTGCAACATTTAAATAGTCATGACACACCATATAGTTATGTTCATAATACATTTAAAGAATAGTAATTTGTATGTGTTTTAAATAAAATCTGCATCATGTAAAGTAGAAATTGAGTATAGCATGGATAATGTATTCATAAATAAGTATAAAAAATTGAGACTTCTTTGTTCATAATTTTCTGATAATGTATACTACATAGAATACATACAACGTGTATACTTCTTTTCTTTTCCCTAGGAGTCTATTTGTCTTCTGATGATAAGTTCCTCTTTTTAAATGATAATAATTTAGTTGAAAGTTTGCTGTTTACATATTATAGGAGAAATGCCTGAGTAATATTAAGTTCTTACAAAAGCTGACATACCCTGAAATTGTGTTCGTTCATATTCCATGCTCTTGGTCTCAGCATAAGAATAGGTGCACTTTCCAACAAAGGAACTTGATTTGGATAGAATCGTCCTTTAACGAATGATACCACATTATGTAGTCCTATAATACAATACGAAAATTGATGATGTTATAATGAAAGATGGGCAAGGAAACCCAATTAGGATAAAATATTTTATAGGAACCTTCTATCATATTGACCCAAGTTGGACAATGTCCATCGTCAAAGTCAACTTGAATTCCTTGGACATTACTAGTTAGAGCAGTCTTAAAATGACTACTGTTTGACGGAGAGACGTCACCAAGATCCAAATGACGATTTTCCAGGCGACGAGGAAGAGGCTTGATTTTCCAGTCTTTGTTTGCGGATGGTGCCGAATCACCTGAAAACTTTGGAAGACTTTCTTTCTCGTCCAAGTTTAGTTTTTGCAGTTTTCGCGCTCTGAACAACTGAAGGAGATTTAAAGAGCAATTTAAAGTTTATTATGAAATAAAAGAATGCAACAAAATTGTGAAAGGGTATTTTTACACTCGCTAAAAAATTGCATACCTGGGCGATTCTATATTGAAATACTGCAGCTAAATCAGTCACAAAGGAAACTGAATCTGGTGTAAATAGTTCAGAGAATTTCTTTTCCATTCCCCTTGGAGGTGGAGAAATTTCAACATTTTCAATTCCAAAATTCATCTCAGGATAAATATTTAATTTATTTTCTCATGTATAGTTAAAGTTTCTTTACAAATAACGCGTACTTCGGTATGCAATAAATGAATGGTGTAATGTAGATCGATATTATTTGCAAGCCAAAGAGCCACGCTAAGGAAACACAGTCTTATTTCATTGGCGAGCGAGATAAAAGTGTAAACTGATCTTGAATTTCTTTTAAGCACATGACATTAGTACCTAGTAAGCATACGAAGGAAGGATGAAAACTGAAGACAGCAGTAAAGAAGGCAGAAATAGGGAGTGTCTGGAGGATGAACACTCTCTTAGCTCATGTTATAATTATTGTCAGTGTCATAAAATTTGTTTGATATGTGATCCTTGATCTATTATTTTTATTTGGTATTGGAATGTATTACTTATCAAAAAACATTAGTTGTTAACTCCGGGAATCCGAAAAATTAAAAAATCCAATAATGTTGTTGGAGGATATAACATTTGCACCTAAGTCATCAAATGTATGAGTAGTAAATATGTGTAGTTAAGTAGTTATCCTACGCTTATCTTGCTAAATTATTATGAAATCCTGCCAAGCAATAATCTGGAATTTCTTTAGATAGTGATATTTTGGCATTGGAACAAAAATTACGTTAACAAATTTATATGTATGTACAGCTTGAATATAAATATTTTAATTTCTTCAGTCTATAAGTTCGATTTATCTGTAGCACGGGGCATCGGATATGAAATCCTTAATGAAGTAAGCACTATCTGACCTCACTCTTGTTTTGCATAGAATATTCATTTTACTTATCTAGATATCTTTTGATAAAGTATACTGTCTGTCTGCATAAATATCTACTATAATCCAAAGCAATGTGTAGTGTTTAACTAAATAAGAATACCTACCAGCTTCTTCAGTTTTCCTAAATACAAATACCAAAAGTTCGAAGTGATGAAAACTTGCACATAGCTACACTTATGTCATGTCAAGTTATAAATCATTTACTGATAAGCAAAACACTTGGCCGTGTCATGTATTAGTGTTGTAAAAATCGTGTGTACAGGACAAAAGCATAATAATTTGTCAGTAAATCAATGCTGCATCGGATAGTATAAGCTTTTCGCTTAGTGTTATGCATAAACTCATTTAAAAGACTCGTGCCTGTATAATGTACCTATAAATACAAACATATAACCTTATGTAGTATACCTTATAACTATAATATGCTCACAAATAAAGTACTTATGTTGGGTAAACTTAAAGGAACGAGATTGATAAACTTTCGCCTTTTATATCAGCATTTGCAATTGACAAAATAAAATGTAATTACACTTTCAAGCCGTAAAGTAAGGACCAGCCTTCCATTGGATCGCTGTTATACATTTAGGTTAATATTAATACTTATTGATACGATGATACGATACACATAGCTCTAGCTCAAGTAAACTTGAGTATCAGACAACCTTTAATTTTTATGAATTACAATACACATGATTAAATGTTAAGCTATTGAATTATAACCTAGTTATCTTAACAGAATATATACTTAGCAATATTAGCATTATGCACAAATAGTTAATCATAGTAGGCAGGTAATAATAAGCTAAACCTCGTTATTTCAGTCAACACAATCTAAATATGCATACAATAGTGTATGTATGTCTCATCTTATTTATTCAATTATTTAATATAATACAATTCTACTGCTGCATGTATCACGAACTCATTGCTAACATAACGTGCTAAACCTATGTATGTAATGTAGTTACACCCGTGAATATGTAGTACGCTATGTCAAAGTTAAAGTTAAGTAAGTCTGTTTATTATCTAGCTACAATTATTTTTAATGATAACTGGAACACAATTTTTTGGGTAATAATTATCTTTTTACATTTACTAGAATAAGATAGAATTGTTCCTGCTGCCTCACAAATTGCAAGGAAACGTCTCATATTACAGGCATAAATAGAATTGCTGGTAGCTAATCCGCTTCATAATCCTAATCATGAGTATATGATGGTATGTATCAGTTTTTTCTGTATAATTTAATGATTTTAATTAGGTAAGAAGAACCTTACGGTTAAGTAGGACCCAAGATCAACAAAGGTCTCTGAAAATTACTGTGTATTCTACTAATTGAACAGTTTACTGGGTAAGAAAGCTTTTAATGTAAGAAATATATATTAATCAGGTGACTTAATCGAACTTCTTAATCTATTCCAGAAATTTCTCTGTTCTACAGGCGAGGAATTAATCCCAGGCCATTCTAGGTAAGTCCTTGACTTCATGAGGTAGTTGAGAACCTTTGTTTTCAACTCATTTGGAATATCCTCCATTAAAACTATCAAAAATGATTTTCTTCTAGCTTCTATTAGGCGATGGTAAGCCAATTTCATTTCGAATACACACCATTGTGACTCTAAATATTTTTTGGACACGAGAACAACAACTTTCTTGGAGCGATCAACGCAATCAAGAATGTTTTCTGTTATGGGGACCCCAACCTCAAAGTCTCTTTCATGAAAACAAACTTTTACTTCAGGTTTGCTAACTTTCTCGTCATAAATATCCTGGTTGTGACTTGATCCTGGACCGCTCTCGATTTCTGGCAGAAAGAACTCCTTGACGAACTTGGCATCTTCATGATGGTAGGAAATGAATATATCGTAATTGTAACTGATGACTTCGGATACAGTCATTAAGGTTTTCTCCGGCAACTTCATAACGTTGAATTTGACAACAAACCAGAAGTATTTCAAATGGACCCGTTTTCTGTAGCCTGTGACTATTGCAGTCATTACAAAAATCCCGCAGAAGCAAACAATTCCGATGGTGATGATAATATTATTGGAACCCTCTCCATCAGTATCTTCCTCATTAGGACCTTGTTCTGATGGTGGGGGAACCTTTTCATCACTTAGTTTACAGACTTCCTCAGGAAGTCTTTTGATATCGTAGTACATATTGGTGCTAAGGTCAACACATTGATAACTGGCATAGATATCCCAGTTGACCAAAGTTATATTATTGCTTTCTACCAAATCCTTCATTTGGCACGAACCTATCTTACACAGGAATGAATTATCGGATAAATCCACTTCCTTGACTTCCATGAAATCATCCATCATTTCTTCAGTAATGGGTCCTATACTATTTTTTTCCAGTTTTAATTCAAGTATAGTTGTACCATTGGGAAATAAGGGTCTCTGCCAAGTTTGAATGGTATTTCTATCAAGGGTTACATTTTTCAGTTTGTTTGCTCCATAAAATAATTCGGGATACAAGTCTTCAATTCTGTTTTCACTTAACCGAAGATAATTAAGATTCGGAAGGTATTTAAATGGCGATGCAAAGTCCCTAGTTTCCCTTAGCATCTCTTCGGTTTTGTTTTGTCTGAAGGAATCTGGTCCTTGTGAGTAAACTGGAAGATCGGAGATGGGTACCTTATTGGGGTTGAAAAAGGAAATATTGTTCCGAGCTAGATATAGTGTTTCCAAATTATCCAGACCATAAAATGTTAGGGAATTGAATTCTGCCCTAGGTTTGCTGAAACTTCCTTCCATGGACATAAATTTTAGCTTCTTCATGTGAGAGAACGCAAAATCTTCCACTGTTTCAACGTTGACATTGTCCAGCAAGAGATACATCACATTGGATAGTCCAGAAAATGCATCCAGTTGTATGTAATTCAAGTTTAAACCATTCATGTACAAATTCATCAAACCTGTTAATTGGGTAAATACCCCACGCTCAATTGAAAAATGGCCAACTTTGTTATTGTTACCAGTAAAGGATAGCAATCTTAATCTTCTTAAATTAGAAACAGTTGGCGGAACTTCCCCCAACTTATTATTGTCCAATACAAGGCTGTTTAAATACTGCAAACCATCAAAGGCTCCGTTTTCAATGTACTCAATGTAGCAATTTTTTAAATTAAGTTCCTCCATTCTTGGCATGTTATCTGGAAATGAATCCACAGCTATGGAACCTAGATGATTATTTTCCAAATTTAAAGTTGTCAAAGTCGGGGCTACAATTTCCAGTGCAGCTTTATTGATTTCGCCCAAATTGTTAGTGGATAAATCAAGAGTTTTCAGGATACCATGTCTTAAACCTTGGAAAGCTTCTAAAAGGTCCAATTTTGGGTTTTCACTTAAGTTTAAGTTGTCCAATAGTGGTAAGTACGCAAGTGTCCCTGAAACCAACAAAATAGTACGGTATGGACTATGGGCAAGGATAAACTTTATTTTCCCTTTAAAAATTATAGTAATTACCTAAATACATTTAGCCAAAATGAGTTTATTCACAATATTCATTCTTAATCATAATATACCTAACTTAACTACCTATAACGATACAAATATTTTACGTAACACCTAAAGAGATGTGGCGTATAAGATTGCGTAAGGGCTCATTCTTTAAACAACGTTCAAAAATTTTAGCCAGTAAAAATTCGGCTGTTTAAGATGCCCGCATACCCCAATTTCCAGAACAGCTAAGGAACATAGTGCATATTACTATGCTCTTTATGTAGGATGCATATTATGACATGCTAAGGGTGCAGCTACACTTATAATAAAAGTACAAAAGTACGCAACTACAAAATTGATTTCAGAATCAGCATGGTGAAAATATCTTAATCTTAACCATGTATGTACGTTCCCCAATTTCCCTAACGCCAAAAAGCGAAGAAAGGCCCAATCCTGGATTACCCATACTACTACTTATATGTTGAAATTAATGTTCTACTAAATATTTAGTTTTAAAAAAGTTGCCCTGTACACAATCAATATAACATCGTAGTATGCAATAGTAAGAAAAAAAATGTATGAATATTTGTATTTAGTTTTTACTTGGGAAGATCCTGGTCAATTTGCAATTTACCAGGCTGAGAGTGTTGACCAAACTATTCCTTAAGCCAGCAAACATCTGATTGGGAATAATCTCCAATGGATTTCCATCCAGTCGGAAATGTTTTAAAGCTTGAAGCATAGGAGGAATATCGGAGTCATCCCTTTCGGAACAGTTCTCAAATTTTCTGAATGAAATTTTGTTGTCTGCCAAGCTAATAAATATTGTTTCTGTCAAGCCAGCAAAGAATTCCCTGGAGATGAAATCCAATTCATTATTTATGATCATGAGGTTAGTAAGATTTTTGATCCCCGCAAATGTTCCAGGATCGATGTGCTTTAGTCGATTGTTTTTCAAAACAATATTCTGAATTGACATATTTCTATTTCCGAAAGTAGAACTAGGAACATCATTAACATTCGTGGAAACCAAATGAAACTCAATAAGATCGGTCTGACGGGGAAGTTCTGGCATAGCGCTCAGAGTTTTATCCCCGCAATATAATCTTTTCTCTGTATCATCGTACGTACACCCAGCGAGGTTGAATTGGTTAACCTCTAAAGAATCTGGTTGAGTTATTACACGTGGTTGAGATTCACGCTCATTTATTTTCCAATCCATTTGGCAAACATCACCGTAATCTTCATCGTCATTTTCAATGGGTAAAGGTAATATGGGCATCGTATCCTGCATCCTATTGACATTACCAGGATAAGGTCGAACTTCCGCAATAAACCTGTCCACTTGCCTTCGAATTCGATCGCTTCCATGAATTCCACGAAGATTTTGACTCCAAAGTTTTCTAAGGAATTGCTCAACCACATAATATTTATTGTTTGTTATCCATCCGTATAGTGTATCATCGTATTTCGCCCCTTCGAAAATGTCTGTTCGCGTTTCTTGAGGAATAAATGATTGAGTATCTGCTATAGTTCCCCCGCATATACGAAGAAACAAGGAGATTGAAATCGTGGCTCCCAATACTAATACACCGTAATTCATCTTGAATTGAGTAGTATGAAAGTAATTTTACAACTTATGTACACAAACACTAAACTCTATCCGTAATTAATTTAGAAATATTTAGCACTAATAGCTATTAGCTTTTAAAACAATGTCACATTTTATTATATACAAAAAGTATGCTTTTTCAGGAAAAAGCAATCCAATTTACGGAAGTTAGATTTTTTTTATATCTCACAGTTAAATTTCAAGGTAATCACATATTATTGTGCTTAAAATATATGATATGACTATTACCAAGGACTAACTGTGATTTAATGCTACATAAGCTTACGGATCATACGTAAAACACATCCCATGTCGAATTATCTTATCAAAACATTTCAACAAAGATATAAGTTTTAAACAGTTAAATGATTGATTCTGTTGTCGCATTTTCCATATATTACGTACACACGCTAACAAAATCTAATTAGGAATGATGTTTAATGAAGTTTTCTGTACAATTACCTATAATATAAGGACGCGTAGGTAGGTAGTATGGATAACGGATGGAGTCACTGCAATTATCTTTGTCCACTTGAGTAGATAAATAGTTAGGCATATACGTTATTGCAACAAATGGTCTATTAATTGTGCTTACATTGTTTTAGAACTTATTGCATTAAATACTTAATCACATTATATAATGCATTCTTTTTAAATAAACGAAAACTAAACTACATAATTACAACCACCTGGCATATCATTTAGAAAATGGAAGCAAATTATTGTGTTTGGGAAAACCTTCTAAAAGACGAGTCCTAGTCCTATACAATAAAATAAATAACGAAGAACAAACATTATCAACTGTATAATGCTCATGATTAATGATTATGTACATTGCAATACTTTCATTTTTGGAATCTATATACCTATGTAGTAATAAATAAACCATTTTAACGGATAGCTTGGACTGTGCTTTGTGCTCATCAATTTGTTAAGCTTTTAATTAGTTAAGCAATCTAGGCACCGTACTTTTCGCAGAAGGTTGTTTCTATGCACATCGAAATTGAACTACGGCACAAAAGTTAATGCACTCTACCAATTATTCCCTATGTTGACGGATCCAATTAGGTATAATAATTTCAATATATCAGAAAGCATGTAGCACAAGTATAGACACTTCAGGATATCATTTTACATACTTGTACCAGTACTCTATAAGCATTTTATAATTATACTTACATTTATATATGTGAAGTTTGCCACCTACGCAAAATGCCAATAATGCTACAGTAATTGATTACTCATCAACTCACCCATACAGTTTCAATAGTGTAAAGTATAATCTCCAATTAGGATTTCACGACCAATAAGCATTATCAGATAGTTTCTTCGTTGTTGTTCATATAATAATACTATGTACATATTATACCAAATAACACTTATTCTTATGTCAATATTTGATTTATCGCTGCTTTATATTTGCCATAACTAAAAATAGTGTGACAGTTTCTCTGTAAACTGTAGTAAACAAATTGATGGATCGTTCTACTACAGAAACCTATGCCTATGGTGTGAACATGAACAAGAGCTGCATTGATGATTACCTTTTTTCAACAGAATACATTACATTACAGCAGAATAAAATAAACAATTGATAAACTCTATGTAATGGATATTAATGCTTATATGTATCTGATATCCTTTGCTGTCATTGATAATAAGTGTGATAGTCAAATAGTCATTTATATTTTTAAGTAGTACCTACATATCTACCTTTTGCCTATGTTACGTTAAATACAAAGTGTAGACGTACTATCTTACTGTATAATTTTGTATCATGTATAAAAAAGTATATACATAAATGCTCTTGACATTGACCGTGTAAAGGTTGTCAAGTTCAAGGATGATGGATTTCTGATGCTTATATTTCAACATAATAATCTGCTCTTTGAAACAGTTATTTTCAAATTTTTGGGCTGCATACATGTGATGCACGATGATTAAATATCAAACTTCATTTCTACATCTATTTTTAAGTAAAAGATTATCTTTGAAATGGTTTGACAATAAATTGTACATAAATAGGTGGTAGTACAAAAAGTGTCTGTATTCTGGACTGTGATAATTAAGTTGCTATATCAAGTCAAACTTATTTTAACTTTACTACATAATCCCCAAACGCATATGTAAACTAACTATTTAATATTTACGTAAATAGAGTGTACAGAGTACAGAGTACACTGTATAACATAATGTGGCATGTACATATAGATTTGTATTACAAATACATTTTTAAGCATACTTGCATAATTCAGCTATATTTACTTATTTATGCAAACTCAACTTATATATTGATCTAAAGTCCATGATAATCTTGACAGAAAATTAGATTAGGTGGAAATCAAAATCAGTTCATTTGTTCAATGCCCGGGTCAAATGTCTAATTGTCACTCTAATTAATCCAAATCAAAGCCTGGGCACTCCAAAACAGCTAACTGTTTTTATGAAGGAATAATAGACACAGACACTTATGCAATACACATAACGAGTCATTTAAGTTGCATAATTTTATGAAAATGGACATTACGGAGTTACGTAGTGTACGTGATCCAATATTAAATATATAAATACTATATAAACATAAAATAAATATATTAGATATGATATATATATATTAAATGTTATGTAACTAATTAGCATTAATGTAATTATTTTTAGGTATAATATGACACACAGGTAGTTATTTTCTGACTGTGGGAGTACATAAGGCAAAGTTGTCAATTAATCTTACTGCACGTGCATTTAAGTTATTATCTTAAATGTAATTGTACAATTATGAAATGATTTTGTCAGGTAAGCGTTATTTAAGCACATGCCCCTTTTGTAAAATATTTTACGCAAGTGATTATCTTTTGACATGCATACCAATGTACACCTATCGCCTATATTACACTTACCACTACAAATATGATAAACACCATAACATAGTATTATAACTACAGATAATTCAATGTAGTAGATATTTACTACTCACATCTGTACTCAGCTGAAATTATAAAATACCTCCAATGAAATACATCATCAAAGGTAACTCGAACCGTATATGACAACTTAGAAGCATTTACAAAAAATATAAGTTGCTATAACTAAAATGGTAGCTGAAAATTAATATTAGAGTAGAATTATGTTGCCCAAGCATGTAGTTTTTACAAATTTTATGTGGAACCACAGACAAAGTGCCCAAAATATCCTATTTTAATACAGAATACTTACTAAATGGTTAATCTAACAGGGAATGACAAATTCTACCTTAGTTAATTAGATTCATGTGAGAGAACAAATGAGAGCGATATTTTTTAACACGCTGAGTGGGTGCTTGCTGTTTGTCAGGAGCTGTCACGCTAAATAATTCATAGAAATTGTTGTGATTATGTGTACCTAAGCATTGTTGATGCATTTGTTACTACGAATTGTTGTGTATTTGTTAAAAGAAATATGCCATGTCCGTCGCCCATTAGTATGACAGAAGTCAGAGCTTAAGCTATAGGTGAGATTTGTTATTCATACGGGAATGCGCTAGTAAACAAATGTCTCATCACCGCAGCGTACTTAGCATGTCAATGAAATACATAACAATACAATGTGCTTACTTGTAGTATACTTAGAATTGTATAGCATTAAATACGCATCCTGTTTATTACGGTAAAATAGTTTTCATATTTGTACCTTGTATATGTCAGTGCGTTAGTATACATGTATAATACACATACGCATAACAGATAATGTATTTAATGTAGGTAACTAATTGTAAGCTCTAAGTATATATAATTCTGACAGACAAGAGCGAGGTGACAAGTCAAGGTGTGTGAACACAATGAAGAATTTCAGTTCAGGTGCTTGACTATACTAATTGAGTTTGCTTTCCAATCTTTAGAGTACATTCGCTTTGTAATTAATGTAGCAGCGAATTTCTGCAGTAAATTATATATGTACATGTATATATGGTATGTATATGTATATATTAATTATCATATCTATATAGCATAGTGATGATACACAAGGAAGATATTTATATCAACACTACCAAATTTTAACTATTAGATTAAATTATACTTTTGTAAGCGCAAATTAAAAATGTTAAACATATTGAGACTTTACTGTAATTGTAGTAGCTGCATAGTAAGAGCATAATAATATTTATTATGCATCTTTTTTGCGAGATTAACGTAAAACCAATCTTAATTTAAGACTAGGTAGACGAACACACCCAGGTACATAACATATTATCAGATTGACCAAAAAAAGCAAGTACGAAAGTGATTTCAATGCATAATAATATGTAATCTTTTTAACCATGATCACAATTCATTGTTACCTACAAGAAAGTGCATTGTTACAATCTAAACTTTAAGAATAATTTTTGTCATTGTCGTATTCATGTACTTCAGGACTAATTAGACCATCAACAAGATTCAACTGTAAATATTAATCCAAAATTAACTATGCGTGGCGATCATTTCATTGTTGTTGTTAAACAATTAGCTTTCACGAGAATGAATTGCATTAAATTTTATAAAATCATGATAGCAGGGGAATTTTCCTTTAGTTTTCTTTTCGAGTTCAAAGACACAGCTACGGAGATTGAAATAGTATTTTAAAGTTAGTTTTCAGTTTTTAGATCCGAAATGAAGTGGAAGTTTATAATTTTTGGGGTTTTGGTTGCATATTTGTTTATTCTGATATCCCTTGCAAATGGATATCAGAAGGTATCTTTTGAATCAGAAGAAGGAGATTTAGTGGTAGAGAGCCCAACTTTACTCTACAGATTAAAAAGACAAATCCCATTTCTTAGTAATTGGTTCGGTTCCAGTAAAGTAAGCAGTAGAGATCATGATAATGGGATCCATTCGGGGAAACCAGTTGTGAACAAAGGACAATATCAACACAAAAATAATAACAGCCATAACCAGACAGGAATTGCTCCACATAATAAACAACCCGTTTCTGAAAGGGATCCACGATGTAAGTTTCCATACTATGGAAAATTATTAATTCTTTCGTTATTATAAAATAGATTTCAAACCCTTGTTTTCTTCGTTACAGTTTTATCCTTATTTACGATCATCAAGTTCGACAATACAGCATGCCTAAGCGCATCCGGAGATAATGGAACGTGTTACCCCGGAGCGGAATGCGTCCGAAGAGGTGGGGCAGCTAATGGGAAATGTGCACAAGGCTATGGAGTCTGTTGTGTTTGTAAGCTAACATAAACGAATTCTATTCGAAGCCATTTTTACTGAAAATTGTTTAATTTTACAAGCTTATTTTACCCAAAATTAGTTTCAAAATCATGTGGAGCTTCTACGAACCAGAATTGTACTTATTTCACACACAATGGCTACCCGACATCCTTTGATGGAACTGGAAGCTGCCAACTTACAGTTTACAAATGTTCACCTGATGTTTGCCAATTAAAGTACAGTTTTATTTTTTTAGCCCTTCTGTTTTTTATTTACCAATTTTAGATGCTAATCTGATATTATAAACATGGAAAACTTTTTCTTCACTTTCTTATTCTTAAATAAATATGTCAATTTATATGAAAATATTACAGATTAGAATTTGATTCTTTCAATATTGCTCAACCTGGAACAAACGGAGTATGTAATAACGATCAGTTCATAATCTCCGGAAGTAATACAGCAATACCCATAATCTGTGGTGTCAACACTGGGAACCATAGTAAGAACACCACTTTTTTGTAGAAAAAATTCAAACTGGCTAACGCATAATCTATATCCATAATAAAATATAGAATTTGCAATAAATAATCCGACTCTACTTATTACAGTGTACGTTGATGTTGGAATTGATAATAGCCCGATAACTCTGTCTGTCATAACAAGTGGTCCAACTTATTCCAGATCTTGGAAAATTAAAGTGACCCAGATAAGGTGTAATTCATTAGAAAGAGGTAAGCTACAAATAGTGACTAATTAAATCATTATATTTATCAATAAAGTGAAATGGTCGAATGCACATTGCACGTAAGAAATGCTGCAGAATCCATACTAAAGAAATTGAATTAATTATTAATTTGTTTAATTGTAATTGCATAAAGCTCCCGAAGGCTGTTTGCAATACTACCAAGGGGTGAGCGGAGTAATTCGGTCTTACAACTTTGATTTCACTTCTGGTCAGCAATTGTCCAACCAAGATTACACATCTTGTATTAGAATGGACAGAAATTTTTGTGGAATACGCTACACAGCGTGTACAGATAACGGTGACAGTAATAACCCTTTTCTTTGCCTAAACAAGCAGTTTAACACGAGGACTTGCACTGAATACTGAAGAGAACATTACAATGACATTACACACATTTATCATTTACAATACCCATTTATTTACAGAATAAATCATTTATGATGCTTTTATTATATAATAGTAGGTTTTAATAATCAACCAAACCAGCGATCAAGAGCTTTCTCACTTAATGGACAAACAACTGCTCAGTCAGGCTCTATGATCGGAGCGCAGAATTGCCAGGCTGACTGGATCACTATTCCATGTGCGACAAACTCAGGTCGAGTTATGCAAATGGGTGGGACCGTTTGTCAGGACAGAATTTGTGGAGATACATTTAACAGTGAAACGTCTATGGTCCAAGTTCCAGTTTTCAGTAAGCTTTCTGCTTTCTACAGAATTCTATAGCTATAAATATTTTAAATCTCAAATTCTTCAACATTATATGATTTATACTTTAGGTTATGCAAAACCATTCCGAATTTACTACCATTCTGACGGGAACGAAACAAATGATTCTGGAAATAGAGGATACTGTCTTAACTACATTCAGCAACCCTGTACTCCTCAGCAATAAACTTTTCTTTTGTTACCTTGTTCAGTTCACTATCTATTATATTCATAGGTTTTTCAAGAAAAATTGAATGTGTACAGTTCAAATTTTTATACTTTTACATATTTTTATGCTGTTGTAAGTTGTAAAGTATGAGAAAGAATAAAGTTATATTTCGTAATGTGAATTTCTCCTGAAAAGGAGCACTTATTGATAATGCATTACAAATTACCTAAGTAAGTTACTTTACTATGAGAAGTAAAATATCTTCGTAAGTATATTTATATAATTCTTCAGCTAATCAGTTAATAGCTACCATTTTAGCTTTACGAGGTCAAATTTGAAAAAATGTGACAGTTTACTAATTATTTTGAAGTGTGGGAACATCTGCGTCTCAGATAATGTAGCTACTTTGTAATGCCCTTCCGCATTGCAGGCTTCAGATTTTTGTCTCATCTCTAATGAAATTGCATAAACGGTTTTTCATAAAAATGTTGCTTAAATTAACAACTAGATTTATGACGATGTATTTATATTATGAGATATTTTTTTGCCGATTTAGCACAATGTGAAAGATTCTGCTAACTTATATATATTCAAAAAAGAATTAAGTAAATATCTGTTAAGTATACAAAATGCTGAATCAGATGACTTACTATATAATTTAAGTGATTTTTCTAGTTATGATGAAACAATCGACGAAGTAGTTAAATTCTACACGCTATTTTAAGATATGAGGACTATGCATTGTGAGTATTGTGAAATGGTTGATGGAAATATGCTTGTAACCCCTATTAGTTTGTAACAAATAGTTAAAATGTATGAGAACTGTCTAATTACTATCATATAATTCAAATATCCTATCCAAACGGTTTTTTCCTCCATCAGAGGTTTCCCCTTGGACTTCTGGGTTGCCAGATGAGCATTTTTAATGTGCTTAGGAAGTAATCTTTGAGTAATGTAATAACCAATGTAGTTGGAAATTGCTTGAAATAAATTATTATTATTATTATTAATCTTTAGATTATGTCTTTGAATCTGAACTGACTGCTTCAAACCCTAACTTATTAGCTATTTAAGTATTATGTAGCTGGTGTGATGTATTATGAAAAGTAAGAAATAACTTTCTGATTGGTTTTTGTTTTGTAAGTGATGTGTTTAAAGCATTTTATTATTGCTATATGTATGTCATTTTATGTTCATACAAACAAGTCAACATAATTCATTAGTATTTTGAGATACATCATTAAGTTATAATCTTATGCTTTCTAATTTCTATATATACTAGGCTGAGTACAAGTAATTTAAAAATATTCATATAATATTAAAGCTGAATAAAGTTCATTAAAAAGTAAGTAGGAACTCGGAACATGACTTTGCATTTGCACTGGCTATACAGGTAAAATTCATTAAAATATTACATCACATCTATTCCGTATAATGTACGTACTTCGACATTTAGTGTACAGTTATATCATTGAGACTATAAATACTAGTTTGTGGAAAATATTTAGTCTTTAACAAAACGTATAGTAAAACTTCATTAGGCAAAGGAAGACTAGAGCAATGAAATTGCTTGTTAAGTAATAAATAAGAAAAACAATTCATCAAAAGTAAATAGAGAAGTCTGTGGAGAGAGTTTAGAAATACTTGACGGTATTTTCAAGGCATGCATTTACAATTATTCAAGATCGGGCTAGGAATAGACTTAAAGGAAATGGAGAGAATTCTCTAGTTTTTTCTGAGGACGGTCGCCACCAAAGATACTTGCAGTTTGGAAAGCCAATTTTCGAGAATATTGGCAAGGAGCTGGCACTCCAACAGTTCCACTCCAGTTGTAGTACAAATGACATAATTTGTAGCAGAGAGATTGCAGTTTATCTTTGCTTAACTTTGTGGTGTCGTAAAGGATCTTGTAGAAGCATGGAGATACGCTCCCTTGTCGAGCAACTTGTGCCACGATGAAAAAGCTTGGCCTGAAAGACAAAATATTACACCAAAATGTCAATTTTATTTTGTTACGAGTATGATCCATTATGATCCATTATGATCTTTTCTGTAAATGAATACTTGTTAAGAATAAAAGAGTACATAGTAAAAAATTAAAAATAACATATCTATCTAATTGTAAGAACAAGGACGACTTACATTTCGTACGTAGTAATTTTTTCATGTACAACAGTTCCAGGATCAGGATTGCCCACTTTTAGGGTATCACGGTTCATGGTGAATAAACGAGTGTTGCATTTTCTGTTGACGACGATGTAAGCAAATTTCGGTGGGACAATCTGTCTGGTGACATAGAACTTTGTGAAGGAATTCTGAAACAGGAGCATTTCACGAATCAGCAAATGATTTACAATAAACAAGCATAAATGAGCAATAATAGCGTTAATTGCTCTTAATAATGTATACGAGAAATTGACAATCACAAAATAGAATATAATTTACGTACCACTAATACTTTTGCCTCTGCCTGCAGAACAACATCTTCCTGTCCTTCACTAATGCTGTCTCTGAACATGATTATACGCTCTGGATATGCCTTATTGATAGAAAAGTAGTTCTCGATGGCATCTGATGAAAATAATATTTAGAAGTATGATCATATAAGAAAAGGTGACAATAAAATTATCAAAATAGTAGCGTTAGCATTCCAGAAGGATACTTACTCTTAACCCCAACAACAATTCCTTCGGAAAGTTCCACCGCATTTGTAAATTGGGTCGTGTAGCTGAAAAACGATCCCAAAGATGGGGAGTTTGAAGCAATTAGAGCCCCGATATTAGTTACTCCGTTTCCACATTTTTGTACATCGAAGCCGCAAACCATGATATCCTTCAAAGGAATTCTGACTGCCCAAGGTTCACCGCCCAGCTTGGCATTTATTTGTACAACAACCTTTGTTACAATAGACATAATGCCTTTTGAGTGAAGATTTTTTGCGACGAATCCTTGAGACGGAACTGTAAAGTAGAAAATAATTTCACGATTATAATTAGCAATTAAGTAACTCGTGCAGCCGCTTTGGGTACCTGAATCATTTACATTGACTGATCTGATTAGCATAATACTAAACAGGTAAACGTGCTAATTAGGATTACAATTACCTCCAATGTCTACTGATAGGTATCTCTTAATAGAAGTGTATGGTTCCAGAGCTTTGGTAGGTAGAATTATGAAGATTAGGTCAACTGGTAAGGCTATTTTTGCGAGCGCCTTCAAATACGTGGGAATCCTCGTGTCGTCGATTTGAATGCTAGATAAATTAAATTGTAGAGATTATTATCAAATTTCCAATTAAGGAATACAATTTCTCACGAAAACTAATTAAAGAATGATAAATGGCTCCATAAAATGTGTAGCTACGTTATCTTACATGCTCTTGGGACGATGAATTGTGAAATTAAGGGCGCTGGAAACTTTAACCATTGTCTTGATCAAGTTTTGCACTGCATCATGCTCTTTACTTGGTGTAATGATGACCCAATTCTTCAGTTCGTTGACTTTCAGCAACTTTCGGGCTTAGAAAGCAAAAAATTAAATTAATTTTAGGCATTTTAAAGGAGAAATGACTTTTCAGTAGGAATTTTAAGGGAAAATTAGCTTAAATTATGAATTTTAAAGAAAATGAGTGTAAAATGTTAATTTTAAACTAGAATGTATCTACTTAATTATGTCATAAATTAAATACTTACATCTAAAAGCCATGGTCCAGTCAGCTTGAGCGTTTGTCTCCATCGTCCCGTCAGCAAATAGAATTGTCTCCTTTTTGAGCATATTGTAAGGGCAGCGTATTAGTTCGGTATCGATAGTCATTCCCCATTCTGTAAGGCATTTTATTGCCATTTCAGATGTCACGAGCCGCATGACAAAATTTTGAACAGATTTGGCCCGAAGCTCCGGTGCCATATGAAGGTGGCCAGCAATTTCCTTCATGAGAGGCATATTGGCTCGCATCGATTCGCTTAATCCGGTAATTTGGCACATTTCAGGTACGAGTAAAATGTTGTTCAATGCTCCGCGATGGATATCCTTCTTTGTTGGTCGGCATACGAGAAGAGGTTGAGTTAGATCGGTGATTTCCTCTCCATAGGCCTTCTTGTAGTAATCGACGAATGTGATTTTTTGGCCTTTGGCTTCAAATGTTTGAGTTGGATTTGCATGCCAATCGATTTCATCAACCCGGTAGTTCTTCTTGTTGTAATGGGTCATTACGATCGAATGTTTGATCTCAGTGGCAGCAACCTTTCGGAAATCCCTCGATTTGCTCATTGCATTGATAATGCTGAGAAGATTCTCCATACGGAGAACACGGTGGATGACTTCTACACAAAGTAGGATTTCCTCATCGTATTCTCGAATTGAGGTGACATACCCTGAAAAAATATGGAAAAATAAATGGTTATATTTAAACACGTCCCAAAATAATTACTTTACCACAAATGCGGCTCCGTAAAAGTATTGAATTCAAATGTTACTAAAAATTCAAATATGAATACCATGTTAGAAATAAAATGCAATTAGTATTTCAGAAAATATATACAAGGAGATTGATTTACCTGGCCACAGCTGGAGTTTGAACTTTGGGAAGTCTATTTTGCAATTACGGTCATAAAAGTTTCTCCCAACTTCTTCCAATCCTACTGCAAACATGCATTTCCTGATTATCAGGTTGTAAACTTGCTGGTATTCTTTATCATGACGAGCGGATTTGTTGACAAGTTTCAATGTAACATCATACAATTGATTTTCCTTTTCATCCAGGACAACATAAGTACTTTGGCTATCAGAAGCATTTCCGGTGACAAGTAATAATGGAGTAATCAGGATTGTGCCATCAAAGATGTACGCCATTTTATCCACATTTTCTTTCAGTTTGCGAATGATCCCCTTGCGTCTTGATGCCATTTCCACTTCAGGGCTGAATGTAACATGGTACTGGTACAGGAACCAATTTTCCTTAGTAGTCACTTTGAAATAGTTGGCCATTATAATGGAATTCGATGGATTCGGGTCGTATGCCGGTGATAGTGGCTTCGTTACTGGTTTGAATCCAGCACCAGCACCTTCCACGAGTTTATTAAGGGTATCTTCATCTACTGGAGGATCAAGGGACATCTCCGAAAATGAACGGCTAGCTCCAGATGCCTGGCCAGAGCCGTCAAATGGATTTTGTCCCCATTTTTCCAGATCGTGGCTGAAAATACATTAACAAATTACAAATTATTAGGATTTTTATATTTACAGTAAGCTAAATCTAAATTTCTATCAACCATGTACACATTTTCTGTTAACATTTATCAAGGAAGGTGAAGATTTACTTTTCAGCAGCATTTTTTCGGACTGACGCTACAAGACGCTTCATGATCGATCCGAGATTAGTTTGTAGAACAACAATAAGGTATTTCTAAAATATACTGGATTTCGTTTGTCAAGGCTTCGCTGATGGAGGTTTTGTATTTTTCTTAGCTAACAAGAGTGGACATCGGTTCAGATATGGACGGATGTGGTGAAGGCGTTCTCGAATTTTGAGAGACTTACTCGGCAACAGCACAACGATAACTACAAAGAGACGAGAAAAAATTCCTATTTTTATACCTTCGGTATACAAAGGACAATTTGGTGACATTCCTAAATACCATACCCTACTACATTATAGTATTGCTTTATTTTATTGGAATCGTGGAATCCATGTACCCATTTAACATTAATTACCGTGCAGGAACGGCATGAAAAGCGATACACCTAGTTTATGTAAACTATTTGTAATTAAATAGGTAAATACTACTGCATATTCAGATTTTGTTTTATTGGTAACTTGCTCAACCTAAGAACTTCTGTTGTACTTTATCACTAAACACCTATAAAAACATAGAAGTATCTATATAGGTAGGTAAGTAAATCACGGAAATATTATTGTGAAAATTGAAAGAAGTTGTTAATGTTGAGGTGAAAACCGTGCTACCTGGTGGGTCAGTGTTCTCTGACGTAAATCAAGGCAAATGCTTAATTATGCTGTAAAAATACATTTTAAGTGTTGCACTTTAACATGTTAGGTATGTAGTAAATAAGCTTAAGTAACAAAACTTGGCAAAAACATAGGCTAATATACTAAATTCAATCTGTAGTTATGTAGATTTCCAAAGTTTCTACAAGAAGTGGCGTATGTTTTGTTATCAGAAAGCATCTTTACCAGTTTACAATATATATTATTATATGTAGTACATTAATAGTAGTGATTAGATTGTTTCTTTGTAGAAGTACATTATAAATACCTGTAATATACTTAATAAAGTATATAAGTAAAAGGAAACCAAATATAAGATACCTAGACAATATGCGAAGCGGTATACAGTACTTTGCATCTTGTTAATGATAACCCAGAGTTTAGAGACAAACGGGGACTTTAATTTTAAAATAGATAATTGAAAACAGTCATTAAGTCATTTATTTGACAGCCTTTGGTGACGGATCGTTCTCAAAAATGTGAACAAAATTTCATGAACTAGACCTGCTTTAATTTACATAAATCTATATTAATCCAAATTCATAATGATATATAAGAAAGCATTTCCATCAGATATCAGATATTAACATATTATTGCCTTAATCTCTTTTACTTTGTTTTTGTTATCTTTGGGGTAATGGCATACAGGAAATATCCCAAAATGTACATTTGCTACGATTTCCTATAAATATGAGCACAAATAATATTTTAAGAACAAAATATTGTAATTGTAAACATTTCTTTATGAATATCCCCAGGTTCACAAGCCTTAGTAACATCTACAATGGTCACGATTTTACTACCTATATTTAACACTTATATAATTGCGAGAGCTACTAGATAAAGATTTTAAAGAAATAAACGTTTTACTTCGCTTGTACTATTATATTGCTTTATGCTTTACGCAATAAAAATGATAAATAGATGTATTTACGAGTGAATAATATACTTAGTTTGGGAATATTTTCATGTTTTTCGCTCATATTCGTAAGGGTATGCCTTAATTCTTTTACAATTTATCGGACCGCAGCTTATTATATACAGTTTTGAGATAAAAATTTATCATATACACTGTTGTAGGGGGAAGGTCAAAAGTTCTATTTGGCATCCAAAGAAAATGTCTATTTCACATATAAAATACCTGTAGTTCCATATTTAACGGCTTGTCATCACAACAAATCAATTATGAGACAGCGTAAGTGCAAAGTGCAAATGTATAGAACGTAATTTTATAAATGCGCATTTCTTAAACTTCGGCATCAGCGAAACTGGGGATACCCCAAAATTGTTTATCTTGAAAGCAATTAGTGCACTTAAAGTTTCGCATATATAAAATTACATTACGATTAGATGCATAGAACCCATGTGAAAGGATTGTTAGAATGCGAAGAGCAATTTACGTTTGGACATTGCGCTAACCTACCTTCTACAATGAGAAGTCAAATACATCATTATAATTAAAAGAAAGGTATAAATATAACAATAACAAATTGCTATCAGTACCAAAAATAATTCTCGCGTACTGATGGAAGATGACGAACATAAAAATATTATGACGTTTCTTGTGCATTTTATGTTGCATATGTAATTAATAATGCACAAATCATGCTCATAACATAACATAAGATGGGAAATAAACCGGTACGTAATAGTATTCAGTAGATTGCAGGAAAATCAGGTTTTTAGGGAATTTCCTATGAATTTGAATCTGAAAGTAGTGCTAGATATCGTAGAGAAATTTTCAATTTTATTTCTTAAAGGAAATGCAGCATTAAAATATTTTCAGCTCATAATTACTTACCTAATATTACACGATTAAGTGTCTTGTCACGTCACAACTAGCAGATAATATTGGATAATTCTTGGCTACGAATCGCAATAGTAAAAGAGCTACGCGCGCACGCGCCAGCGTTTTTACTATTGAGATTCGTAGCCGAGAATTACAATTATGCGAGTGAGGAGGCCGTGCATTAGCCACGTATTAAATTATAAATTATAAGTGGCTGGCGCGGCCGAACATGAAGTATAATTGACCCCCGATGAGTGCCTTGTAACTGTAGCGGAGAATTTAAATTATACGAGCTATGAACGACGCCCACTATAATCAGAGATGATAACCGGTGGTGCGGAGTGGGAGTGAAGTATAATTAATATTTGAATAAAACGATAATGTTTGCAATTTTATAAAATATAAACACTTGTGCATCGTAATAAATATGAGCATGGGGTAGTACATTACGTGTGATAATTAAAATTAAAGAGGAAAAATACGTAGTAGCTGATAAATGCGTTTGTTTTCTTCTCTGTATATGGTTTATTCCAAGTAATTTGGATTAATTCACATCAAAATATACAAAAAACATCGTTTAGTACAAGAAGGCACACGTAATTAAGGCCAAGAGGTCGTTGAAATATTAATCCCACACCGTCATCACATTTTATGAGAAATATCGTAATAAGCAGCACATTTTATACGTAGAAAACGTAATTACTTGCTACCTGTTTACGTTAACCCCAGTGCGTAGGTTAGATTTTGTGCGTAGATTAGATTAAGAAAGTTCGGAGTCTCAGATTCACATTTATGTCGGCAATTGCGTCAATGTATTATCAGCGTTTTATCTACTTAAAAATCATAAGAATCCGATAAAGCCATAAAATATTCTAATCGTATGGGCTCATTGCTACTTTTCTTGCAAATCTTGGAATATATAGGTACATACAAAATTACATATTTATATGTCAATGGCTCGCTCGAGAAACTAGTACTTTACTTTGGACGTGTATTCCAGGAAAACCCCCGGACAATAAAAAAGCTTCATTTAAAGTTCACTGAATAATACCTTTTAGCTACCTGTACTTTACAAATGCTTGATTCTATGAATTCTCGGTTCTAACCAGAGAAGGCCACATACAGTATATAAAAAATAAATGATATCTATAGATTCTTATTCTTGATACCTAATATATAAAGTTTTGAAATCGGAAACTGCGTCATTACTATTAAAACAATTACTGTAGATGGATGGACCTAATGGATAAACATTGAGTTTAAAATCATGTAAATTATACATAATTCGCTTAACAATTTTAGTACATGTTATTACAAAAAAAACGCATCAAGGTAGTTAAAAGAAATACATACATGCTAAGGAATTATTAAGGGATTGCGAAAGAAGAGTTGTAGTTATGAGAAATCTTTGTTATAGCAAAGTGATAGTGGGAATGGGAATAATATTTTCATATGCATATTATGAGTTCAAATATTGTAGAATAAAGAGTTGAAATGTGAATATTCTTCAGTAACACCTATTAACACTAAAATTAATAATAATAATGAGGAATTGTGTGCACCCTAGGATGAGAAACACGATATATATTTTTTTGTAAAATAGTTGTGTTCTGTTTGCAGTAGTGTTCTGTCCTAAAACACTATTTTATATAATTTCCTCTTAATTACGTATTTAATTTCTCGTCCAAACTGCATTTATTCCATATAAGATACATAAAGTACATATGTACGTACCTGTGTATGGATTCATAGAAATACTACTGGTATGACAATCACCTTAAGTAATAATAAATGTTTTAAAAGTTTTTCTACTAATAATGATATTAAGTATAACTGTGTCTTAAAATCGTCGGTATTTTCTAGCAAAAGACAAAATTAATGTTATAGGTTGTATCTACCTCGTAAATCAATAAGACAAAAGCGTTATCTACCTAAGTATTATACTGTTGACTGTTAATAAAAAATGGCTTTTATTTGACCGGCACCTATAAATAAACTGACTTTACATATAATTTTCTACTTACTTTGCCTCGAATGTACTTATGTACATGTACCTATGAAAAAACTGAACTGCCTCTGAGGTCTGAGTCACCTATAAAAGTACTCACTTAACCTACAATTTTACTCAAAAAAGCCTGTAGAAATACTGTTCTACCTATGGAAATACTATTTAAAGAAAGACAAAATAGTATTTCCATAAGTAGTTCAGTATTTTTGAAGGCTTTTTAATGTAAAATTATAGGTTAAGTAAGTACTTTCATAGGTCACTCAGACCTCAGAGGCAGTTCAGTTTTTTCATAGGTACATAAGTACATTCAAGGCAAAGTAAGTAGAAAATTATAGGTAAAGTCAGTTTATTTGTAGGTGCCATTAAATGCAAGCCATAAAAAATTAGGTAGTATAACAATAAATTGGCGTGATATATGATGTCAATTTGGAACATAGTTCTACACTTATGATTTACCTATGCATATCAATGTCCAGCATGTAGTACATATTTTATATTATGTGAATAATCTTTCCCTAAGCAAATTCTGTATTATATTACAGGAACGAAATAAGTGTGAGAATTTTGAGAACATCGTCACCAGAAGCAATTTTCTCATAAACTGGTGAATGAATTCAATATACATATAAGTATATACTGAAAAAGCGCAGTCTTCTGAGCATTTCTTATATTATGTAATATATTTAAGCTCAAATGAAGAATTTATTTCATATATTTGTATTTCAATAATATAATTACTACTTGTAGCTAGATAGCTATAGGGAAATCAACTTTTTTACCCTTATTTTATATAGGTAAATATTAGTTTTACACACATGAAATACATACTACGTACTACCTACGTATACCTAATACCTACCTACGTGGGTTAACTATATAAGTAAATGTACCTGGTATGTGACTCTAATTTACATTAATTAAAATCTTTATCTGGAGCAGAGTAATAATTTTATCCTCTTACATATAAATATTTTCAAGGGTAATTCCAATGTTTGTTTATACGTAGCACCCTATGCTATAATAATCGTCAGTTTTGATGTTCTAGCATGGGAATCCTACTAACAATAAGTAGATATTTGGATAGTTGAACATGTAAACATATGATATAGTATAGTGCATGATGAATATGAAACACTTACAGTGGAACACACCCCCATAATTTCCGCTGATCTTCTAGTAGTTGTAACCTGCCAGTTTTATAGGCATTTACGTCATCTCAACAACAAATTTTTGTTAAGAGGTATAATTGTAATTATGCTACACTTCACTGAGGAATAAATAATTCTCATGCTGGATATACGTAGAACATAGACAAGGCAAAGCCACAGAATGAGATTTTTAATCTAAATTTTATCTCCAGCTTTACCTCAAACTTCATTATTCCCATCGACATTGATTCAAAGAGTTGTCCTCTTTTGACCAATAGCACACCACAATACTTTATTGAGTCTTTAACAACGCACTACTACATAAATAAATTATTGTTCTTTGAAGTTTAGAGTGTGTTACAAGATTTAGTGTGTTAAGATATTTTTGAGCTGTGTCAGGATTGACACTAATAAAGTTATACGATTTTTGTGATACCAGTATTATGAAGAGTACTCCTATTAATATGAGAGGTAAGATTTTTTATGCGAAATTAGTTTTATTTTAAATTAGGGCAGTTTAAGCTAATTTATATAAATTATTTGTGTACAGCCACCGTAAATGCCAACCAAGGGTGGGTCACTTCAGCAACAAGTGATATAGTTGCTGTACAAGCTCTCGTCCTCGCAAGATCATTGAGAAGAGTTGGCACGACGAAAAAACTTGTCATTACTGTAACAGAAAATGTCTCACACGAAATGAGGTAAGTGTACTACAGAAGTGATTTTATCCAGGCACCTTATATTGATGATGTGTGCTATTAATATCGATTCGTAAAATTAGATTTGTCCTTCACGATGAATTCGACGCGGTCCTAAATATCGAAACTGGTTACCTGAAAGGATTGAATATTGACGAGGAAACAATGGCCAAGATTTATGCATGGAAAACACCCTTTCTGAATAAATGTGTTTATATTGGGCCAAACTCTTTGGTAATTAAATTACTAAATTATATAACATCCTAATTACATGAACTTGTTAGGTGCAGTGTTGAAAGCTTTGGAATCATAAATAAGAATCTTCAATCTGAGTTACATGAAATTGCTTATGGTTATTATCCAGGTTGTTGGAAATTGTGATGAACTTTTTACACGAAAAGAACTGTCTGCTTGTATCCTAAACGGAATTGTCGATAAATTCGAAAGTTCTGTCTTTGTCTTCACTCCTTCGGCAAAAACATATCACGGACTCTTGGAATTGATTGAAAAAAATCCTACTTTGGCTCAAAATGGTAATTATGACAATTTTATGATAAATATTAGAAGACAAATTCATAGAAACACACTTCTAATTTAAAAATTGTCTCTTAACAGGTGCAAATATTATTTTGAATACTTATTTTCGTTGGGGCTACACGAAAAATTTTACCAAAACATTACCAGGTGTTTACAACACTTCGGTTTCAGAAACAAAAGCATCTGCTGGGTAAGGGATATGAACTTACATGAACTTTGAACTTACATTTACATAGAATGTACATTTTTTAATTAATAGTGTAAACAAGGAATGCGTATTGGTACTGTGAGATTAATTATTATACTTATTGTTTTCGTTGAAAATGTAATTATAGATCGCAAGCGACAATAAAGATATTCCGCTTTCCTAAATCCGATCCAAATCACACAATCGAGCAAATCTTTGATAATGTACTGGAAAACGATGCCTTGAACTTTGGAAACGAGGTAAAGGTAGGCAGATTCACATAATAATATACAGACATACCTACTTACATATAACATTTGCGCAATAAATATTTTAATTGCATGTAATATTCTCATTATGTGGGAAACATGATTCTAGAATTAAACATGATACTTACCCTTAGTTTGTTTTGCATTTATATCAGATTGCATCAAAGATATGGCTTGATGTATTTTGCAAGGACGTTTGCAGTAAACTTCCATCTCAAGTAAGTTTTTTTTTTTTTATTTACAAAACCTAAGGATATCTTCGAAGAAATGCACATTTGTTCAATTCACTGTAGGAAATTGCATATTTTCTGAAAAAATTAATAACTTACCTACCTCAATTTAATTGTAGGATGTGGTGCAAGTGCTGAAAAAACATGCAGTGCATGCTCTAAGCGATGCAATTGCACCAGAATCGCAATTGCTAGGTTTAGAAGTGAAGAACTCTGAATATTTGTCCGAAGCTATCGCAGTGGTGGGAATGAGCGGAAAATTCCCAGGTGCTAATAATCTGGACGAATTCTGGAAATTGATGATTGAAGGAAGAGATTCGATTCGTAAGGTGCCAGATGGTCGGTGGGAAAGCTCAGACAAGAGTTTATTTAACACCGAAGCTGGTTTTATGAACATTCCTTTGGATGAATTCGATGGGAAGTTTTTCGGTATCAGCCCTCGTGAGATTGCGTTTATGGATCCACAACAACGGATTCTGCTGGAAATAGCCTGGGAAGCTTTGGAAGACTCGGGAATGAATCCCGCCTCTTTAAAAGGAAGTGACACTGGAGTTTTTATGGGTGTCTGGCAACAGGATTACAAGAAGCTGTTATTTGTCGCTTCCAACTACCAAAATGAATTTCAACGTTCCTACTTAGGGAACTCTTTCGCTGCAACCTCTGCCCGCCTGTCATTCCATCTCGGGTTGAATGGACCGAATGTAGCAACCGAGTCTGGATGTTCCTCATCCCTTGTGAGTGTGCATCTGGCATGCGAAAGTCTGCGGCGTGGCGACTGTAATCTAGCCTTGGCCGGCGGGGTCAATCTACTTCTTTATCCATTCTCACGCGAATCCTTGTCTGCTTCCCATATTTTAGCAGCTGATGGCCACTGTAAGACATTTGACGAAAAAGCAGACGGCTTTGGAAGGGCTGAGGGTTGCGGTGTCATTGTACTCAAAAGGTATGCAGAAGCCATTAAAGATAATGATAATATCCTAGCTGTCATCAGAGGCTCAGCTGTTACACAAGAAGGTACGACGTCCAGTTTCGGTACTCCGAGTAAATTGTGCCAAGAATTGGCAATTAAACAAGCCATTGAGTATTCTAATGTCAATCCTTTAGAAGTAAGTTACATCGAGGCACACGGTACAGGAACTGCTGTTGGTGATCCGACAGAAGTTTCTGCAATTGCCTCTGCTTATAAGGGAAACCGTGAGAATCCTCTGTATATCGGCTCTGTTAAGACGAATATAGGTCACGCTGAGTCTGCAGCAGGTATTGCTGGATTAATTAAGGTGATTTTGTCAATGAGGAATGAAACTATTCCACCACATCGAAATCTTGACACTTTAAATCCAAATATCAATTTGGAATGCATTCCTGCAAAGATTCCCATGCAAGCTGTAAAATGGATGAAATCCAGTGCAAATCCTCGCTTGGCTGGTGTTAGCTCATTTGGTATCAGTGGGACAAACGTCCATATCATAGTCGAGGAACCACCTGTAGGAAAAATAAAATCTTTATTAGATTCTACTGTAGAGCGCCCCGAACACATTTTTACACTGTCAGCAAAAACAGACCAAGCATTGGATAATCTTGTGGAGAAATATCAAACTTATTTCAAAGCAAATCCAAATGCCAATCTGGCTGACGTTGCCTACACCGCAAATACAGGAAGAGCTCATTTTCCACACAGAATTGCTGTATGTGGGAAAACAATACAAGAAATTAGGTCTAAATTAGAGCAGAATTTCTTTAGTAAAAGTAATTCTGAAAACAAAGGTAAATTAGCCTTCCTGTTCACGGGACAAGGTTCACAATATCCAGGAATGGCTAAAACTCTCTATGAGACTCATCCAGTATTCAGGGAAGCTCTGGAAATGTGCGCTCAAACATTTTCCAATAATCTTAATTTCTCATTTTGGGAGGCTTTATGGGGTAAAGACCAAAGTAAGCTAAATGTAACCATTTACAGCCAAACTGCTATTTTCTGTGTGGAATACAGTTTGCTACAATTGTGGAAAAGTTTCGGTGTAGAGCCAGATTGCGTTCTAGGTCATAGTTTTGGGGAATTTGCAGCTGCGACCGCTGCTGGGATTATTTCTTTAACCGATGCGATTAAACTAGTTTGCATAAGAAGTCAGCTAATTCAACAGTTGCCCGAGGGTGCGATGCTCTCGATAAAAGGGAATTGTTCCTTAATACAAGATTTAGTTGATAATTTTAATTCTTCCAGTTCTTCTCCAGATATTTGGGTTGATATTGCTGTGATTAACTCAGACGAGGATGTAGTCTTAGCTGGAAGGCCTAATGCTCTCGAAAAATTCATAGAAACTAGGTGCACGGGTCTGAAGTATCAGTATCTTGCTGCCTCCCACGCATTTCATTCAAGAGATATGAATAATATATTAGCTGATTACGAAAGAATAACTTCTACTATAGATTACAAACCTTCTGAGTGCTTGTATATTTCTGGAATGACGGGGAACCCCCTTGGGGTAGAGGAAATGAGTTCCGAATACTGGTTGAAACATTCCCTTAAAAGTGTAAACTTCCGAAGTGCAATTAGGTCCGCTGTTGATTCCGGGTGTAGAACTTTTATTGAAATAGGACCCCACCCAATTTTATTAGCTCTTGGAATATCAAATGTTCCATTGGAACTTTCCAAGGATTCTTTGTGGTTGCCATCCATTAGGAAGAACGAAGAAGAATGGACAACAATTCTGTCCAGTATGGAAAAATTGTATATCAGTGGGTTTCAAATTAACTGGGCAGGTTTCGATGCCCCGTATAATAGACATAAAGTTTCTTTGCCTTCGTATCCATTCCAAAGACAGAAATATTGGTTCGATGTAGTAAAGAGAACAACGGAGAAAATTGTTTACGAGGGGAATTCAGTGCACCCCCTGCTTGGACAAAAAATCCCATTGATTATTTCAGACAGTATTTTTAGGAATTGTATAGATTTGAAAGCTCTGTCATACATCTGTGACCATCAAGTTGGGAAAAAAGTAATTATGCCTGGAGCTGCGTTTTTAGAAATGGTTTTAAGCGCTGGGCACATTATAATGCAAGGCAATGACGAATGCCTCATAGAACCATTTACTCCACTAACAGTAGAAAATTTCTCGATAGAAGCTCCTTTAGAATTAAAGGACGAGCCTTGCGAAATTCAGATCTCCGTTTCCCAGAAGCATGATACTTTAGGAAATGGTTTCCAAGTAGGGATTCACAGGCTAGAGGTAGATGAAACTGGTAATAAAAACTGGAAAAAACATGCCACTGGTCGCTTTATGATATTTTCCGGGAAAGTAGAGCATTCCTCCAGCATTGACCTAGATTCTATCAGAAATCGTTGCACTACAGCGATTTGTGCTAATACAATGTACAGAGGCATTCAAAATGCAGGAATTGAATTCGGGCCGTCGTTTAGATCCCTGAATAATGCCTTCAAGAACGAAAATGAAGTAATTAGCGAAATAGTCTTTACTGAAGAAAATAGCAGTAGCAATTATTTGAGCCATCCTGTCATATTAGATGCTATGATTCAGTCGTATGCTTGCTTATTTGAAAATGATAAGGATTTGTACCTGCCAGTAGGAATTGAAAAATTCATTTGGTTTTCGCGAAGTGAATCAGGACAGATGCGCGTTTATTGTAAAGTGGAAAATGAAGTAGCAGAAATTAGACTAACCGATGAGACTGGAAAAATACTGGCCTATATGCAAGGAATCCAGCTTTTCAAAACAAATATTTCCCACTTTTTGAATTCTTTCGAAATTCGCGAAAATAAAACTATCTCATTATACAAGGAAATGTGGAGAAATAGACAAATCAAAGGAAGTTTTAATATTTCTGATCTTCATGAACTGGACATGTCTTCAGAAAAATTAGTTAGCCATTTAATGGATATAGAAAGATTGGAACCAGTAGCAGCTAAAGTTTCCCAAGTTTATAACAAACTCTCTTATCTATATATTCTTAATGCATTCTACGATGTTGGCTGGAAACCCTGTTTAGGACAAACTTTTGAAAGCCGAGATTTTCTCACTAATCATTTAATAACTTTTAATTTCCACGACTTAATCGAGAGATTTTTTGAAATTTTTGCCGAGGAAGGAATTCTTCAGCCAAATGAAAATAATAATGAGGAGTGGGAAGTCGTTTGCCATCCCCCGTCCAAAGCTGAAATTAGGGTAGACATAGACGAGTATAACTATCTTGTTGAAAATGCGATTGTTTGTAAGGACCAACCTGAGTATTACGAAGCGCTTTGGTCAATAATTGGTGAAAAATTAGGCCTCATATTACAGGGTAATGAATCAGCATTGTCACTTTTATTTCCTGAAGTCGATAGTGATCTTTCAGCAGAAAACCTGTACGATAAATCTCCAATATGTCATAAAGGGAACAAAACCATTGTAGAGCTTTTAGACCAGATTTTGGAATATGTAGCTGTGGCGGAAACAAAAATGAATTCTCCAGTAGTTATTCGCATTTTAGAAATTGGGGCAGGCACTGGTGCAACAACTGCGTATATATTACCAGCATTGAAAAAGTCAAAAGTCAATTTTACATATTGCTATACAGATATTGCACTAGTTTTGCTAGAAAGAGCTAAATTGCGGTTCCAGGAGTATGCTCAGCACATGGAATACAAATTATTTAATGTTGAAAGTGATCCAAAAAGTCAGGGATACATGCCCTATCATTTTGATATCATTATTGCTTCCAATGTGCTTCATGCAACACGTAATATGACCGAAACTACTACAAATATGCGCCACGTTTTAGCCCCTGGGGGATTCCTCTTAGTTTTCGAAACTTTAATTCCCCAACGTAAATTAGACATAACTTTTGGACTTCTTGAAGGATATTGGCGATTTAAGGATTATGATATTCGTCCTAAGCACACTTTGATTAATGCTACAGTATGGAAATCTTTGTTACAAAATAATGGGTTCTCCTTCGTTCACGATATTCCCTTTGAGAACAATGGTTATGGGATTATTGTCGGACGTGCTGAAAACACATTTTGCAAATATACCAGTGTGCTACCGGAAGAAAGTTTGCCATTTTGGACTGTAGTGAAGAATGAATCTGAATTTTCGTCTCAGATGACAAATTATTTGGAAAATTTGGGTAGAAAGGTTGTAACCCTTGATTTAGCAGATGATGAGCAGCATTATAGTAATATCATGCAGGATAACAATTTAGAAGGGATACTCTTCCTCGTTTGGCACGATTCTGACGAGATGGATCTAGAAAATCTATTTCAAAAGATGCTAACCTGCTCTAAAGAACTAATCAACCTGAGAAATAAGCATTTGCCAAAATTCTTTATAGTTACTAGAGGAATGCACCATATTGGTGACCAGAGCGCAATTAAACCGTTTAGTTCCACAGTTTTCGGTTATCTGAAAACCTTCCAATGCGAGCACCCAAATATACCTCTAAGGTGCGTTGATTTGGACCCAGATGAAGCCAATCACGAAATTTCATGCCATCATCTAGGAGTAGAATTATGGTGCGAGGAATCTGCTGAATTATTTATTGGACTTAGAGAAAGAAGGCGATTTGCTAAAAGACTTAGCCAAATGGACCCGCCAAGTCGACCAATGGTATTACCAAAATGTGAACGTTTTGCTGTATCACTGCCATCGACCAATCAGGTAGCAGACTTAGAATTCAAAATAGGAAAAAAGATAACTTTGGCAGAAAACGAGGTAGAAGTAGCTGTCAGAGCTACCAGTTTGAATTTCCGAGATTTCCTAGTTATCATTAAACCGGAAGGCTACTATACTAAAGCTGATGTTATTGGAACTGATTATGCAGGAGTAGTCTCATCGGTAGGCTCTTCGGTAACAAAATTTAAACCAGGGGATGAAGTTTACGGCTTAACTTTTACTGGGGCCTTAGCTAGTCATACAATAGTTCCATGGGACTCCGTTGCCCGCAAACCAGCATTAATGACATTTAATGAATGCGCTGCTCTTCCAACAGTGTTTCTTACAGCGCAATATTGCTTGATAAATATTGCCCAATTAAAAAACACAGATACAGTATTGATACACGTTGCCTCCGGCGGTGTAGGGCTAAGCGCTATACAAATAGCGCAGAATATTGGTGCAAATATCATAGCTACTGCTGGAAGCAAACGCAAGAGGGTCTACCTCAAGTCACTGGGTGTCCAATACGTTTTTAATTCACGAAATACAAACTATGGAAAAGATATTGAGAGTCTTACAAATGGCAAGGGAGTAGATATCGTCCTAAATTCCCTAACTGGTCCCAATTTCAAAGAGACCTCTCTTGGAATTTGCAACAATGGGGCACGGTTTGTGGAAATGGGGAAGGTGGCCATTTGGAAACCGGAAGAAGTGAAAGCACTTCGTCCTGATGTTAAATACACCGTAATAGATTTGGAGCAAGTAGACGATAGCACAATGGCGGGTTTGTGTGATACTATGTCCGAATTGTTTTTAAATGGCACCATGAGACCATTGCCTTATGTGCGATTTGATGTTGGCCAAAGTAAAGAGGCTTTGCTGTACTTGCAAAAAGCTCTGCATATCGGAAAGATAGTTATCAGTATTCCAGAAATATCCGTATTACAGGGCAAATTGGTAACTTGGAATCCTTTGTTTTCGGAAGACAGTACCTACCTCGTTACTGGGGGGTTGGGTGGTATAGGCTTAGAGGTTGTCAAAATGCTTCCCGAATCCGGTGCAAAAACAATAGTTCTTGCAAGCAGAAATCCTCCAAATGAGGAAGCCCAAAAAATTATTGACAGTTTTTCCAAAAAGGGAGTTCGGATAATATTCCAACAAGTTGATATTGGAGAATACAGCGAGTGTGTCAATCTTTTCGAACTTATGAAAACTCTGCCACCATTGCGTGGTATCTTCCATTGCGCTGTTGTCCTAGCGGATGGAATTATTGAAAACCAAACTTGGGAAAAATTTAGAACAGCTTTTCATGCCAAAGCTCACGGAGCCTGGAATCTCCATTGTTTAACCAAAGAAATGAATTTAGAGTACTTTGTATTATTTTCTTCAGTCGCTTCCATTATGGGGTCGATAGGGCAAAGTAATTATAGCGCAGCTAACGGATTTTTAGATTCCTTAGTTTCCTACCGGCATTCACTAGGATTACCGGGACAATCTTTCAATTGGGGATGTTGGTTCAACTTAGGGGTAACAAAACATTTAAAAATCGGAAATGAAGGTAATTTTGGAATGAAACCTATAACATCAGCTCAAGGGATGTCCACACTGAAGAACCTTCTGTCCTCCCAGCATGTGAATGTAGGTCCAATTGAAATGGATGTTGATTCATTCCGAAAATTATTCCCAAGTTCTTGTACATATTTGGAAGAAATAGCTTCCACAAAAGAGGAAGCCCAAGCTGAAAGCAATATGACGGAGAAAAGTTTCTGGAAAGAGATGGAGCCACTTGACACGGATCAGAAAATGGCTGCCATTAAAATCTATTTAGAAAAGTTCATCCACAAAATATTGAGGCTTCCGCCAAATGAGCCTTTAGGTGAGCATGTAAGTTTCAACGAAATGGGTATGGACTCCCTAATGGCTGTCGAATTAAAAAATCGGCTGCAGCACATTTTAGAAAAGAAGATAATTTTGCATGCAGCATGTATCCTAGATCATCCTAATATTCATACCTTGAGTGCTTATTTAACAGAACTGGTTTCCACTATTATTCCTGATAACTCCGACAATGGTTACTCCAGTGGTGATTTTGGTTCAGCACAAATTATTAGCAAATACGAAAACGATTATGATTTAATGAGCCAGGATTTAGAACTCCCTTATCATATCAGGCCCTCGGAAGATTGCCAATATCAAAGGCCTTCCCAATTCAAAAATATTCTAATTACAGGAGTAACAGGGCGCATAGGTTCTTATATCTTACACGAGATTTCCCAACACAGAGATAGTGAGTACAATATAATTTGCTTGGTTCGAGGAAAATCTTTGAGTGAGGCAAAGCAGCGTCTCAAAGATGTTCTATCAAAGAATGACTTACTTGATGGTGTTGATTTGTCAAATATTACCTACGTGTTAGGAAATCTCGCTCTAGATAATTTTGGTTTAACTCAGGATGACTACGACTACCTGGCTTCTAAAGTTGATGCTGTTCTTCATTTTGCAATTAAAGCAAACCACTTAGAGCCTTACATGAAATACAATTCTAATGACGAAAGCTCAATTCGCAGTGTTAATGTTTTGGGGTTCAGAAACATTTTAGAGTTTGCAAGCAAAGATAAATTGAAACACGTTTACCACGCATCGTCTTTCGCAGCAGCGAATGTTGTTAAGGATGGGTTAATTCATGAAGAATTGCCAGACAATAATAACAGAGGTGAAGGACTTACAATGGGCTACGCTATGACTAAATTTGTGTGTGAGAAACTTGCAAAGCAAGCTCTAGAGCGGGGAATCCCCTGTACAGTATTCAGATTTGCGAGTGTATTTGGCCACAGTGAGACAGGTCAATTTTCCATAGATCACAACCACCTCATGAACTTTTTAATTACATGTTTCAAACTGGGGAAATATCCAGAAGGCCTAAAAGGTTGGTTCGTCATCCCAATTAATATTGCAACGCAAATCACGATTTCAATTATGAGAAATGACAATGCACAAATCGGTCTTTATAATGTTCTAAATCCTTGTGCAATGTCACAAACCCATGTAAAAGAATTTGCACGCCTTGTCAACCGACCTTTGAAGATTTGTCCAGATACCGAATTCTCTGAAACTTTATTGTCAGAAGGGAAAGATTCCCCATTGTATGTATTTAAAGATTTCTATACAGACAATAGCTGGATTTTCAATTTGGCTAATGCAAGTCCAGCATTTGAGTTCGTAACACAAAATGCGGATGACAGTATAGAAGATAATGGTTTGGTAGGAAAAATTCTAGAGGTACTTCCTAATATTAACGATATCATTCCCAGTATACCTAATTTATTTAGACGTTATGCTACCTATGCTCTTAGTAAAAACATGATTTAACATTTTGTATATACATTTAGATTTTATTGTCGTAGAAAATATTGTAATCCGAATAAATACCAAAGATTTGGTGCGCAAATTCCTGTAATAATGAATCTTATCTCATCGCGTAAATACTTTGTAAACATAAACGGTGGCTGTATCAAAATACTTACAAACTATGTATTACTCCAACTAAAATGAGCATCGTTAGCTCTGTCAGACGGATAAATACTATTATACAAAATAGAGAACTTTTGTTAAATGAATTATGGAGCTTGTACATGTGTATTAAAGTTACTGCATTGTTGGTAAGTAAATAGATTTTACGTAAAACGTTCCTTGTCAATACTTTATGTATAATTTATGTAATTTATCTCTTGAATAATAAATATTTATTGTGGCTAACTCTTCCAAGCAATTTGTCCCTATTATTTACAAACTGATTTTCGTTTCAACAGAGAAGCTTTCCCAATCATTAGCTTTAGCATCATCACTATTACATGGATTACTGACAGTACGTAGATAACATTTCTAACTAAATGAATTTCGCACAATTGGCAATACATTCGAAATTACATAAATCGCAAAAGGTAAATAAAACGTAGTTCCATAACTTAAACTATAAAATATACGCTAATTATTCATTATTACCCTTCCAAGCAAATTTCCTCATAATCAGAAGCTGAAAAATTTCTTTTCAACAGATCTTCCCCAATCACACTTGTAACTTTGGCGATCCCCGATCCCAAAGATCGACTAGTATACCGATCCGATCCCGATCCGATCCTTGGAT
>JAQFYC010000659.1:0-50038 GCA_034694165.1 Tomocerus mixtus
CTTTTACAATAGAATATAGTGGAGAAAGTTAACACATGGGAATTTGTATGGTGGGTGACTTATGCCGGGTACTGTAGTGCCAATAAGCTAGAATTTCTTTTTACTTTTTGAGAAATTCTGAATAAGTGTGCTAATAATAACCACAAACTAGAATATTGAGCAATGGCATTAAATACATGCATACATATTATAAATAGTACACACAATTGTAAGCAGCCTTGACTTTTAGCTCATCATACCTGTCTAATTCAAAACAGGGTATACAAGATAAAATGTTAATTAGGTGGCATGGTACTGCGTGTACTACTAACGAGGAGTTCAATTCCAGACACATAAATACAATATTTTGTATTACCTCTCCTAATATAATTTTTCATGACAACTTTTTTATATCACAATATGGCAATCCTATTATACATATTTGTCGGCAACTGTCACATCAGTTGACATTTTCACAACGGGCGTATGTCGTTATTGCTCTTTCGTCATATGAACAACAGACAGTTGATTGCTCAAACAAATTACTACGGAATGGGAAAATTGGTACCATGTAATTGACAAAACGCGACGGCTCGTGCTCCGTGAGCAAACAAGTTTAAAGACGCAGGTGTGTGCAAAATGACAACCATAAATGGCAACTAAGGAAAATAAATTAAAGATGCTACTATTGAAATCTACCTTCTTCATTTCACATTTTGTGATAAAAATTTTTTTTATCCTGAGACACGATCTAACCAGGTGTGGTGGTATAAGCTATTAAATGGAAAATTGTAGTCATCTTTCTATTATGCGTCACACTGAATTTCACTGCTATCTTATTCATTATCTATTATAGGTGGTTTGATTTAGCAAATTGGGTAAGTTTGCGAGAAGGGTATTTCCAATATTCCAATTCTAAGGAATAAGTTAAGTTAAGGTTACCACCGCATGCATATTTTCCTGTAGCTGCCTAATTATTGTAGGTTTCCTTCCTGATGGTAAGCATTTTGCTTTAATTGTATGTAAAACGGATATCATAAAGTATTTTCGATTTAAATAATATTCCAATAGGTAATATTTATATTTGAGAGTTTGGGATGGATGAGATAACTGATATGTATTTATCAGCCAAATTGCGATAGTCGAGAATTAAAATAAATCCAAACTATTGCGATGGCGATGGCCCATCAGACGAAAAGTTGGGATTCTTGAAAGTTGTAAATATGTAGTGTACTTTACTTGCGCGTGCATAGTGCATAACTAGAAACTGTATGCAAACAAATCTTTAGAATTTTGGCTCGATATACTATGTTGCTATTTGGTATGTATTGTATTGTATATATACGATTGTATAATGTTATTTACAATTTACAGCATCATCTGTCTCATATTCCCTTCCAAAATGTTTTTCTCATCCATTACTCCCTCATACACTCTTCTGAAGAGTCTCTTCAAATAAATACATAAACGACCTTGAATTTCATTACATTATCTGTGTAGGTATTGATTTTTGTTTTAAAGATTAGGTAAATACATAGACATACATTATACATAGAAGTATTAAGTAGCGTGAGAGCGGTTCTATATTATGCCCCTATGCCTATTTTGCTAAGTACTTAACTAAATGTAAAATTCATACATTATTTCATCATTACTATTATGTAAATACATTCGAGTCTTCCATACAAAGGTTTGGCGAAACTCACTCACGAGTCACGAGTAGAACATTCGGCATAAGAACCAATTTATATTTTTGAATTGAAGTTATTGTTTTTCTTCATTCTTTTCCTGACAGTCCAACAAAATACATACCTCGAGAGAGAACAAAGTGCAAACATACATAAATAGTGTTGACGCAACACAAATAATAACATAGGATTGAATGGTAGTGTGTTACGGTATGGCGTAGCAATTGCTACGCATACAATAAACTGATATACTGTTCTAACCAACTATATAACTATAACCATGAATGTATAATATAACAATAATATACATACAATATAATACACTGCATACTCTTACATAATTATATTTATAGTTAGAGCAGAGCATAGGAACCACAAGAAAAAACCTACAAAAAGGTAGGTAATTGCACTTTCGTAATCACAAAGAAAGGAAATAGTCCTTTCTTAATAAAAGTACATTAGATTTCAATTGATGCCGTACCGAACTCTACGGAACAGACTTATACAATACTTACCTTTTTAGGAAAGCCAAGGGATAGCAAATTAAACCGCGTTTTGAGTCTTTCTTGGCTGACCGGCAAGGCAGCAGTTCGAGTCAACAGAGAGAAAGGACTGCAATTGTACGAGGAGCGAATGAATTGTTGTGCAGAATCGCTTTTCTGTAGCAGTATTAACTTATTCCGGAGATCAAAATTTCAAACTAGTTCCTTCCTTCCCATTTTCTCTCCAAGAAAACATTTTCTTCGGAGAAATTATTCCAAGATGCCTCCAGTTCCACTCACAGAAGAAAATATTTTGTCCAGCATTGACCAAATCGTCAGGACCAATAGAATTGCCATTTTCAGCAAGAGTTGGTGCCCCTTTTGCGAAAAGGTAAGCATCATTATCACATATTTGATATTCAGTTGTCAGAATATACATAACCTTCAATACATATGATAAATAATATCCCTTCACCCTTTTTAATACTGAAAACATTTAAGTACAAATTATCAAATTAATATTTTAACCTAACATTACAAAACAGTCAACATCTGATGAATAATTATGAACGTGGGTAAATAAATAATGGGAAATAAAATAATTATTAAACAATTAATAAGTCAACAATTACAATTAGAGATGTTATGACCTAGAAAACGTCGTAATTAAATATACCATAGGTAATGTGATATTGCTAGCCTAGCACTGCATAGCGTAATACCAAAATATTACGTATTTGTGTGGTGGTCAATGTTATGACAATGATGAATGAAGAATTTTTTATTATACAAGAGGCTAAACTAGTATTTGTGGGCCCTAGTGCATAGCTTAAAAGGTTCTATCTGCCATCAGCCATCACCAAAATCTACAATTTTATTTTTCTCATTTGATATTTTATTTGAGAAGTCATTAGTGTAAGATTAGAAAACCAGTCAATTTGTGATTATTTATTTGGAAAATTTGGCATGAACGAGCCCCTAAATACTTATACCCTGTCCAGTACTGGTCACCTTGGTACCACGTAGTTTAGCCACTGTGTGACACCTACTCCTACAAGTGTTCCTTCTGTTTACTAGTGTTATGGACTTAATTAGTAGTCTTCTCATTCATCAGTGAGAATTAATTAATTATTGTCCCTAATCCTTAAGAGACTATGCTCCCTCAAAATTAAATATTGTGAACATATTATATTATATTTGACAGATTAACAAATTACAATAAAAATTTGAGTTGCACCATTTTTAATAGTACAACAAGAACAAACATTTAATTACCATTCTATTGTTAATATTTGTATTATTATTTGTATTATTAATATATAATAATTGCCTTTTATTTTTCAGGTCAAAGGGCTTTTTAAGCAATTAGAATTACCATTCTATGCCATAGAGTTGGATGGATTTCCCAAACGTAAGACTTAATTTTGACGCACGTTCTCTTTTAGGATGATAGTATGCAAATGCATGGTCCATTTATGTTTTATGGGCTTCTAATTTCCTCTAATTTCATATCTAACCTTTGCTAATACAGATACTACTTATAGAATGTACTTATACTTATAGAATGTTACTTTATAACGTTCAAACCGTACCATGTTTATGCAAAGAGTCATTATTAATCACATTGTCGGTGAACTGTCTCTCCACAATGCTTATGCTGGCTGAGACTACAACTGCGGGAGTCAGAAAACCTTATTTGTGTCACAGTCTCACTGTTGTTAAAGTAGAGTAGGAGTAATATCGGATCGATGAATAATGATTTTCTGGCGCAAAACAGTTCGTTTGCATTTACCTGTTTTTCTCTTTTCTGTTAGCTTTCATAGCAGCCAAGTTGCTGGAGCACAATACTTGTTAGAATTAGCCTGCTTCCTTCCCAAGCATTTGCATGTAAAATTTGAATTTGTGTATCATTTACTTCTAGTCTTTAGTTTAAAGATATTTGATTTTTTTTTAAATAAACAGTGCTCATTTAAAAAAATATTTTATATTAAATTCATACAGTAGTACGATATGTTTATTGAAAACCATAGTTAAATATGGGAACAACGGTTGGAAGATGTGATTGCAGTAAAGTAGAAGAGCAACCTTTTAGAGGCGTTAGTGGCGTAAGTAAATTAAATTAATAAGCTCAATATTTATTCTTTGCAGCGGATGAGACTTTGTATCAAGAAATGTTAAAGAAAAGAACCGGACAGTCGTCAGTACCTAATGTTTTTGTTAATGGTACACATGTCGGTGGCTGCGACGATACTCATAAGCTACATAATCAAAATAAACTGTTGCCATTATTTCAGAAGACTTTGAACGGAGCCGGAATGGCTGACGGTGATTCCCAGAAGTATGATTACGACTTGGTTGTCATCGGTGGTGGCTCGGGAGGTCTCGCTGCAAGTAAAGTGAGTTAGTCTTAAGTCTTATCGTTATACGAAATTACCAAATTCCAGTATTTTATTAAATACGACATAATATGTGTACAATTAGGAAGCGGCAAAACTCGGCATGAAAGTTGCTGTGTGCGATTTTGTAAAGCCAACTCCCATCGGCACATCTTGGGGATTAGGAGGCACATGTGTCAACGTCGGATGTATTCCAAAAAAGCTCATGCATCAAGCTTCTCTTCTAGGACAATCTTTATCAGATGCCTCTCATTATGGATGGGATATCAATTCGGAAAGTAATAACCGATTTTCCAACTGTACTGTACTTTCCCAAAATTTTTATTAGATTAGATATATTAGATTGTGCTAATAAATTATTGTGATTTTTACAAATAGGAAATCACGACTGGGGAAAGATGACCGAAGCCATTCAAAATTATATTGGATCCTTAAACTGGGGATACCGCGTTGCTCTAAAGGAAGCTAGAGTAAATTACTTAAATGAATTTGCTGAGTTTATTGATCCGCATACCATCGAGGTACTTGATTATTATCATAAAATGACGAAGATGCTAAATCATATTAAATATATAATTGCTTGTCATGAATAATTTTATGGCTTGTTTACAGACAAAAAACAGAAAGGATAAAACTCAAAAAATTACAGCTGAAAATTTCCTCATAGCTGTCGGTGGCCGTCCCCGCTACCCAACTATTCCTGGGGCACAAGAATTTGGCATAACATCCGACGATTTATTTTCGTTATCCTACAATCCGGGGAAAACAGTTTGCATTGGAGCGTCTTACATTGCCCTGGAATGTGCTGGATTTTTAGCTGGATTGGGATTGGAAACAACTGTTGTGGTAAATTGAGAACCTGAAACTTGACATTTCATATTTGTGTTCCAGTGAATTAAAGTATTTTTTATTTGTATTTTAGGCTCGGTCAATTTTGCTTAGAGGATTTGATCAGCAAGTGGCTGACATGATAGGTGAACACATGGAGGGTCACGGAGTTAAGTTCTACAGAGGTTGGGTTCCCATTTCTCTTCAGAAATTAGAAGATGGAGCTCCTCCTAAGCTTTTACTGACAATTAAGAGCACAGAAGGTGATCAAGTCGAGCTGGAATGTAACACTGTAATGTTTGCGATTGGCAGAGATCCTTGCACCGACGATCTTAAGTTAGACCAAGCAGGAGTTCGCAGGAGTCTAAAGTATGAACATCTTATAACACAATTTACTCAATGTTTTCGTGAAGTACCTTACACTTAAAAAATAATAATTAATTGCAGAACTGGAAAAATTTTAACTGATAACTCCGATCGGACAAATATGCAACACGTATATGCTATTGGAGACGTTGCTGAAGGACGCCCGGAATTAACACCAGTAGCCATTCAGGCTGGAATTTTGTTGTCTAGGGTAATTTGGCCTCATAAGAAAATAAATTGTACATATATTATACGCATTAAGTTTTTCTTTTCTAATATAATTAGCGTCTGTTTGGTGGACAAACAACACTCACAGACTACGAAAAAGTTCCGACCACCGTTTTTACACCTTTGGAATATGGTTGCATTGGTCTGTCAGAGGAAGACGCAATCGATAAATATGGAGCTGATGATATTGAAGTATATCATTCAAATTTTCAAGCGTTAGAGGCTGCCGTTCCTAAGCGTGATGAGAACAAGTGCTACACAAAATTAGTGTGTGTTAAATCTGATAAGGTACATTTAATTCCATACATTCGAAATCAATATTTATATAGATAAGTACATATAAAGACGAAACAATAATAGAATAGAATGATGATACAATATTAATACTTTTTGTTTTAACGTAGGAGCGAGTTGTTGGGTTCCATTATCTTGGTCCTAATGCTGGAGAAATAACTCAAGGGTTTGCTTTAGGAATCAAATTAGGAGCAACAAAAGCAGATTTTGACTCCCTGATTGGAATTCATCCAACTACTGCTGAGGTAAGTAATTGTCACCAACAATGCATTTTTAAATTAAGTAAATATAGTCATTTTAAATTAAAATGCGCATATTGTACAATTGTTTTCTCTTTTTTTCAGACTTTCACTACTTTGGACATCAGTAAGTCTTCTGGTGGAAGTGCTTTGAAAAAAGGTTGCTGAGGTTAAAGATCGTGTTGAGCGGATATTTCTTTTCACTAGGAAATCCATCAACACGTTTCACAATAGTCTATATTCTTTGGCGAATTGGTAAGGTTTAACCTTACATATGACGACTCTGCTGTAAACCTATTAATTTGGGAGAGCATTGTTTGATTTAAATAACCAAGAATATAATATCTGTAATCTGTGAGTAATTGTACCTTAGGGGAGCTGTTTAATTGCTAAACTGTTACGAAAACATTTTTGCATGAAAAAAAGTAACAATAAAAACATTTGACGAAAGAAAGTAACGGTAGGAACAACATTTGACCTAACTATAATTCATATTCTAATCATATTATTCTTTAACCAAATGATTTTACTCCCTAAATTAATTGAAATATGAATGTTGTATTATATTATCAAGTTATTGTATTTGTCTTACGAAGATACGTTGCATAGTACTTTACTTCCTAAGACAGTTATTCGTGTCGTGTACTTTAATGGGCAAACTAAATTGATTGTTAGTTATTATCCAACACATCCAAAAATATGTAGAAATGACGAAATAAGACACGTTGTGGTGTGACAATTAGGTTGAATTTATTGAATCTAAATAAGTATTAACTTTTTCCGAAAATACCTCTCTATTTACCAAATTTTCTGTTGAACTGTAACAATAGTTATGCACCCAAACGATGTTGTACGATGATATTTTAGTACAATTGAAAGAGACGAAGAAGCCAAAATGGATTGATTTTAACACTTATGGATTCTATCATTCTTGACTTTTGTTTAACATGTAAACTCAAAAGCTATGTGTAAATGGATGGCATTTCAATTTAGTAGTAAATACAACCATGTACGCTGAACTGATTAAAAATAAATAAATAAAGTGTCCAACATTATAATTTTTCCTTTGTAAGAATGCATACATTTACACAATACATACTGATACATAAAAGGTATTGGGCACCGTGAAACTTGTTCTACTTGTAGCCATTTAGTTGCCTTCTCACTATTAATTAAGAAGTATTGTATAACTGCATGTTGTATATTTATGGCAAATGACAACTTGATCGTTGCTACTTCTTTTTCTTTTGAGCTTGGGCCCAAGGAAATCCTCGATAATATAAAAGGTCTTGAACGTTGTGGCTTATATTATAAGCATTTATCATAGCTGCTTCTCCAAAAACGTCACATATTTCACGATTTCGTCTCCCTGGAGGAATAGTGTTCATGAATGTATTATTGTAACATCACATTTCCCATATTTAATAAAATGCTTGTTTAAAAAATAATATATAGACAGTTTACCACTTCTACGATCCTTTTTCTTAGGTTTCTTAGATGACTTAGAATTTCCGTTTCCATTCTAATACAATCATTATTTTAAATAAGTTTAACACAAGTATTTAATTGGTATCCACATATTACTACTTAAAACAAAGCAGGTAACCAAAATAATATAATATTACACTCTACAATTGCTAGTAAATTGGATGATGATAAAAGTAATAGTTCTGTTCTATGAGTATGAAACACTAATTCAATCTTACGTTCATTGTAGATATTTATTGTTTACACATACGCTATGACTTCCTGTTTTGCGTTTTAAATGCAATAGATCTATACATTAAGATTTTGAAGACGGAATTAGGAAAAGTTTGCAAACATTGTTTAAAATAAGATATAAGGGTTGTTCACAATGCTAGTAAAGATGTACACCTATAGGTATATTATGTGAAGCAGTATCTAATTAAAATCGATATTTTTGATTGATCAAACATCAAAAATCATTATATAGCAACTTTTCTATTTAGTATAGCCAACTTGTAGCAAATGTGTAACATCTACAATATTCAGTATGTATGCCTACATGTATAACTTTATATTGCATCTTCATAGGTCATATTTTACATATATTTGGAAATGCATGGAATACTCACTTTCAAAGGTTAAGGAACTGGAAATAAGGATTGCATTTAAATATACATCATGTTTTAAGTACATTAAGCCATATACTTTGCACTAGTGCTTTTCCAATAATTGCTTCATAGTGGCGTGTGTAGTCATAATGATTATTAAAATGATTAATTGCTCTCTATGAGGACAATCTTGTCATTTTCATTGGTATTTGTGAAAGATGTGGCTTCACGAATACACAAATAAAGTATTTTAAAGATAATGAAAGAGCTTTAATGATTGTAAAACTGCTCATTTAAGGAACTGGGGAATGGGGGACCATGAAAATAGGGAACCTAACTTTTCATACCTTATTTTCTATATTTAATATCATCGAAACATGTAGATATAAAAAAAATATAATCGTTTGTATTTTAACACCTTGTGTTTCTGATTCTTATTCCACATAAAATCGTAGAAGAAAACAAAATTAGAATTACCGTAGTATGAGCAAATGAGCATGGTCTATCAAGCATCAGGCCATGCTAATTGTCAATGATTTTGCTGGTTGTCCTATCGACAACCGTACATAGCCCAATGAAACGGTTAAAAGTTCTTTGTATGTACATATTACATATTACAGGCAGGCACGCAGCATTAATATATATACACATAACCTAACCTCCTATCGTACTTCTATCATATATATAATGGATGGGAACAAAAGTATTGGGTTGCTACACAAATTGGGCTAGCATCCAATAATGTAATTAAGTAATTTTTAACATCGTTTTACAGTTTAACCTTACTGCTTACTGCCCAACAGTAGGAATAGGCCAAACTTTTGTACAGAGAACATTATTTTTTAACTAGTAATCGATGAATATCTCAAATGAAGAATCTTCAGTTAAAATGATCTCTAATTATTGCATTGTAAAGGTATACTTCGAAAGTTTCAGAAATTACTGTATCTTATTACAAGCTGAGGCTATATTTGAAATTAAATAAAGTACATTAACAGTTATAGTAACGGTCGATCGTTATTCGTCATAATAGCGTTGCATATTTTCGCAATTACCATATTCCCTGCACATGCACATCCGTTGAACAATTAGCAATGCAAAATATATTGTATATTGATATAAGCGCTCTTGTATCTATTGACTTGAAATTAAGATTATTGTAAGATATAGTTAACTCTGCTTATTAAACAAGAAGCACAATAAAGAAGTACCAAACCTACCCTTAATTACCACGAAACCTCTAGCACCTTTGCTAAGTAACTCAGACCTATTTGCCGCCACTCTGTAGGCTTCACTATGCAAATAGTCAGTCGTGGATTATCTGACAACTAGCACCTTACAAATTCAACACAACAACAACGGTTGCATATTTCAAAAAATTAGCGCATATTATTAATGGATGCTCCTTTGTATATATTATAGTAGAACCTGCGGCAGGTTAACGCAGGTGTCTCGGTATTTCGCTCTCCAGACTTGGCTGTTTGTGTTTGTTGCAGTAGTGTTGTATTTAGTATTTGTATGTATCACGTTTCGTTGCATTGAATTTAAATGAGAAAAAAATCTTATTTTATAATACATAGTGAGGTAAGCAAGGTAGAATAGATCCAACATCCAAGAGTCAATCAGTCTTTGCTTTGGTTGTTGATGTTTGCTACTAAAGGTGTGGCTTAACAAAAAACGCAAAATTGAAACCGACTCTTGTTTGCCTGTGTCAGTCGTAATTCTGACTCTGACTTTAAATATTATTTTTATTAGTGCACTAAACCGTACTGATCGTGACACTAGCAGCAAACAACTGGATACTATTTGTGCCACCACCGGCCAACGCTCAACTTGACCGGAGAGGTAACTGTCAATTTGAGGTTCGTTCCCTAAATGTTGTTTATATCTCACTTTATTAATTTTAATTACAGTTTAATTTTTGAAAACTAATGTACATACATTTTAGAACATATACCTACTTACTTACATGCATAGATAAAACACATACTACTTGTACCTTACCTAACAGTTAAAATCTAGACTAGACACCTGTAAGCTGTAAAGCGCCTTTTTACGCGATCGTGACGATCGCGTCAGAACAATTTGTAAACAGAAACATTGCATTAATTTGCCATTTCAAGTTTTAATTCTTCGGTAGCTCTGTCATTTATTTTTAGTTACAATGGATTTAAAGATTAAGGATAAATAATTTCTAATATTTCCGTTGCGCCACATAGGAAATTCGGTTTGCAACATTATGCAAATTAGTATTGATACATAGACAGTGAGTCATTGAATGAATCATCATTGATGCTCATGGAAAGTTATGTTGGTTGGTTTTTTCCCATTTTTTAGTATTGTTTTCGTTTAAGAATTTCAATTGTATTGTAGTGGTTGACTTTGTTTGAAATTTTATAAATATAATTACTAATTATTACTTGTTTGTATTTCCTTGCAGATTTTTTTGCCAATTCCCATTGACATTCGCTGATTCTGAGAATGTAGTTTATACAGTTTTATTCCTCACGGAAACTATACATCATTCCAATCGCGGGTGATACATGTTTTATAAAGTTAAAAAGGAAAGCCCAATAATATATCCGTTTTTATTTGTGCATTTTATACTAATGAAAAGAAAGGTTCAGAAAAGCTACTGAAATCTTTACCTGAACTTACTTAAGAAAAATACATTATCAATATATATGATATATCACGGAGCTTGGAATCGTCTATTTATTGGATATTCGACGCTACATTACTAGAGAAAATAAATTTTTCATCATTTGTAAAGCTTTCACCATAAATACATATTTAATGAAACTGAAGAATCTCTGATATATAAAAAGAAAACTTTACTAATAAGTTATATATAATATATCTATCTACTTAAACGTTTACAAGTGACCAATTCTACAAAATGCAGTAGTGTACTGCATTACTATTTCAAAGACTTCCCTGAATGCATTCAGTTAAATACTCTTAGAGGACAAACATAGAAGTTGAGATTGAAACAATTAATGCTCGTTAATGCGTAGCCAAAATAATCAATAAAAGAGTAAGTAAAGTTTATAATACTACATTGTAACTGTATAACATTTGGCTTGACATTGTAGCTAATAGTAATGTATTTTTGTTTCTTTCAGGATGGTGTTCATAAAGTTATTAAGCATTTTGTTGTTTTCTGTGGTGACACACCGATGTATAGCTCAACGAGATTTTTCTTTTAATAATAATCCGTTTGGTAATAATGCCAATCGCGACCGAGACCGAGACCGAGACCGAGATCGAGATTTTAACCAGTTTTCTCCTAACCCAACCCGGGAACCAAACTTTTTCGAATCAGTGAGCCCTCAAAGAGAAAGAGACAGGGAACCATTTAATCCATTTAACAATCCTGGTGGCGGAAGAAGAGACGGCTTCGGCTTCAGCCCAGATAGCTTTAGCTACGGATCTACAGTTAGTATCGAAGAAAAACAATGTCAGCCTGACTGGAACAAGTTTAAACAATCGTGTTATAAGTTTGTGCGGTCACCTATTCATAACCGCGACGAAGCCCGTCGAAATTGTCAGGTATGGTTTTCCAAATGTTTGTACAATTGTGGACATCTATCTTACCTATTACAAATTGCATCAATGAATAATTACAGAATATTAAAATGTAAATGTAACCATACGATTTTTTTTAGGCTCGAGCAAATTATGCTGACTTAATTAGTATCAACAATATAGAGGAGCATTCATGGGTTGTCAAAAAATTACTTGCTATTGATCCTCAACATCGCGTTTGGTACATCTCTGCTAAAAGAAACACAGTGGGCGGTACCTGGATCAATGCTGATGATAGTCAGCTTATCAATATAGACGAAGCCTTTCTTCCAGATCAACCTTCTCTGCCATACATTAGCAATAACTTTTTAGCATACAGGTTAGTTAATTTTAAAGTAAAATACGTAATATTAAAATACGACGCTAAGTATTTAAATTACTGTTGTTGAACAAATTTAACAGCTTTTCGGATCGGCGACGCCTTTGGGGATTATTAAAATTACCTGGCCACAATTTGCACCCCTACATTTGTGAAATGCCATTGGCCTATGTGCCCGATATAGTAACTGACAAAAGAAATTTTAGTTACGGCTTAGAAGTTGATGATCCTAAGAAAATACCTCGAGGTCCCTACTTCATTCAAGAACCAAAATCCGAAGTTTTTGATTTATCTCGCAACATTTTACGTACATATATTTCACTGAGGTTTGTTTCATTTAATATCCAAGCTTTTCATTGCTATATTTTTATTGTTGATATTTTTATAAGTGTAAATTAAATTAAAAACTGAATCATAGCTGTCTTGCTGGTGGGTGGCCTGCTCCCACTTACAATTGGTTCAAGGAAGAATATATGAATAACACATTGATATCAATTCTTATCGAACCTCTGAAAGATTCAAAGTATACTGTGAGTGGAGGATCATTAATCATCGATACGCCTACTCAAAAAGACGACAGAGGAAACTACCATTGCGTAGCTACCAATGATTATGGTTCTATTGTGTCTGAAACTGTGTCAATATCCTTTGGCTACATTGGAGAGTTTATTTTGACCCGTGGGACTGAGTCTGGAAATCAATACTGGGGAAAGGCAATTTTCTGTGACCCGCCTCAGCACTTTCCAAGTAATTCAGAAATTTTTAACGTGTGATAATGTACTTGAATAAAACAGTGAAAGATTTTCCATGTAATATTTTTAGGTATCCATTATTACTGGTCTCGGAAATATTTCCCTAATCTTGTGGAGGAAGACCAAAGAGTGTTTGTGTCATATGATGGCAATCTTTACATATCGGCGGTTGATGTAAGCGACCAAGGCAATTACAGCTGCAATGTGCAAAGTACTGTTTCCAATTCTGGAAGAAATGGACCTTTGTTTAGTCTTCAAGTTATTCCTAATGGTAATGCTCATTATTTTCTAAATTATTTCCCTTCTTGTAAATATTATTATTACTGTCAGCATTTATCTATATTCCTATGCGTGTTTTCTTGTTTAGCCAATTATCAGCAACTTAGATTCCCCAACAACTTTCCAAAGGTTTTCCCTGAAGCTCCAAGTGCCAATGGTGAAGTTCGTCTGGAATGTGTAGCTTTTGGATAGTAAGTACAGAGTACAGTTAACTTAATTTAGAATAGAATGCATCCTGAAACATTAAGGTACCTTTTAAAAATATATAAATGGAAATGGAAATACATATAACATGTATATTTATATTTTGGTACTTAGCCCTGTACCATCGTACAACTGGACCAGACTCGGGTCATATCTTCCTAGAAGTGCCATTCTATCAAACTACAATCGTGTATTGACAATTCCTAACATTACGGTAGAAGACCAGGGAGAATACTCATGTAGAGCAACTAACAGTCGGATGTCTATTGAAAGTGTTGTTACTTTGCGTATACAAGGTAAGCGCTAGGAGAAACACCTACTTATTTATACCATAAAAGTTTCAAATGTGTTACTTCAACTGTAAAATATAATTAATATCACAGCGGCCCCGCATTTCACTATCGAACTTGAAAACCGGCACATGGACAAAAATTCTGATTTGCAGTGGACTTGTGAAGCGTTTGGCATTCCCGACGTATCTTATCAATGGTACCGCAATGGAAGATTGCTAACACTGGAAACCCTTCCACCAGAAGATATTGGGCGTTACAAAATTCATGATAACAATTTACAGATAAAAAATTTGGACGAAGAAAAAGATGCTGGAATGTACCAGTGTAGGGCTAATAATTCTTTAGCTGCCAAGTTTTCATCTGGACAGCTTCGTGTGCTACGTGAGTTCTTAAGTGTACATATACTTTATATTTACTACTTAAAAGCATAATATGTAATTTAAAAAATTATTTTAATAGTTTTGCATCCAAGTTTCAAAAAGAGGCCTCTGGAGACTGAAATTCTTGGTGCGGAAGGAGGAAACGTTACAATAAAATGTGAGCCTGAAGCAGCGCCACGGCCGGAATTCACATGGAAGAAGGATGGAAATTTTATCGGATCTGGAGGGCGGCGCAAAGTCCTCCCGAATGGCAATTTACTGATAAATCCAGTATCTCGAGAAGATCAAGGAATTTTTACATGCATTGCAAGAAATATACGAGGCTTTGACGAAAGTTCAGGAAAATTGACAGTTCTTCGAAGACCTATATTATTGGATCCACTGCCAGACAGAACTCGTTATGCCGTTGGCTCTGAGTTAAAATTCACATGTCAGGCAGACGCCGAAGAGTCTTTGGATATTGCATATGTATGGAAGCACAACGGCATTCGAATTGATGAAATTGTGTCTCAGAGAATTCGTTTCGATCCTAAAAATGGCTTTCTTGAAATATACAACCTAACTCTGGCTGACAGGGGAGTATACGAGTGTGAGGTTAATACATGGGTGGGGCAACTGAGAACTGAGACGCGTGTGGAGATTAACGGTCCACCTGGGCCATCCGGTTAGTTCTCAAACTTCGTTTTTCCTACCTGTTAGAATTTTATCTATTTAATGCCGTGACAACAATATATTCAATCACAATTAAATTATTTCAGGCGGGTTGCAAGCAAGAGATCTGACGTCAACAAATGCAACATTGATTTGGACAGACGGTGCCACAAATGGGGCTGAACCAATGCGTTACGTTGTAGAAGGCAGAACACAATGGGATCCAATCTGGAGAACACTTGTTGAAAGTAATTTACTTAATAGATTTTGTGCTCTACACAAGACTTTGACTGTATTTTTTGCATTAATCATTAATATATTTTTGTATTCTTAAAACAGACATTACAGCACGAGATTTCAATCGGTTAAGTTTACGACTGGGAGAAAATGGACGAAAGGAAGCGGAATTAATAGGTGTCTTGTCACCTTGGTCAGCTTATGAGTTCAGAGTTTCTGCAGCAAACGAATATGGATATGGTCCTTTCTCAGCACCTTCTCCACAATACAATACGCTGCCATGGGCACCTTTCATTGCCCCAAGAAAAGTTGGCGGTGGAGGAGGAAAGACTGGGTCACTGACTCTAAAGTGGGATGTAAGCTCACAATATAAGATTGAATATAACATGCTGTAAGGTCTGTTTCCTAAATTTGTTTTTGCTTGTAGCCTCTACCTCCCAAAGATCAAAATGCTCCAGGCACGTATTACAAAATATTCTGGAGACGCGACAAGGAAGTGGAAGATGAATACCAAGAAAGAATATTAAAGAAATGGGGTAATATTGGCACTCACGTTGTTTCAATTCCTTCGCAGTACTACTACACTCTTTACGAAGTCATGGTTCAGGTTTGTCTCCAATTTATAATGGTTTTTCTCTCCATTCAATGAGTGTTACATATAATCTAAAATAAAACCTATTACAGGCTTGGAACGATCTGGGATCTGGACCAAGATCAGAACCTAATTTAATATACAGTGCCGAAGATATGCCACAAGCGGCACCTTCGCTTGTTATTCCTAAACCTTTCAACTCGACAGCTATAAATGTTACATGGGTACCGGTGGACGAAACAAGGGAGAAAATGAGAGGAAAACTACTGGGATACAGGGTAATTTTTCAAAAAATGTCTCTATACTCCTTATTAGTGTCGTATATTGATGTGTAACTGTATATTCCTAATTTGTATACGATAATCTCTTCATTCTAAAATATTAGATACGATACTGGCCGAAGAAGGGCACAAATCTTTACGATCCAGAGGCAATAAATTACTTAAGTCGCTGTACAGAAGGAAAGAAATGCGAAGGAAATGCCTTAATTAAGGGACTTATCCCAAATACTTATTATTATGTTCAAGTAATGGCATACAACTCGGCTGGACCTGGACCCGCTAGTGAACCTCAGTTCGGTAAGATATTGACAATTAATGTATTCTTCTTATTGTTAGCTATATTTAAGTAAACACTAGAAACTAATTGGAAATATTCTTCACTATTCATTACTAGAGCGAACATTGAAGAAGGCTCCGCAGAAGCCTCCAACTGCAGTAAATGTGATAGCGGTCGATCCTACTAGAATTCGCGTGACATGGCGTTATGTAGCCCCAACAATTGAAGAGGAAGCACTTTCGGGCTATAAGGTACCGTTGTATATATAAATATTTCAAAAATGTAGTATTGTTTTGATTAAACTGGTGTCGTACATAGTACCCGCATATTACCGGCAGTAAGGATAACGCTTTACCGGTATCTCAAAATTACAGTTTTTGGGTCAAACTATTTAAAAAAACCATTTTGTTAATAAACAAAAGAGCAGCATTTTAATCAAAATAGCATTAAAAGTTACTACAATACTTCTTCAGTTCGGCCTTTACTTTAGTTAATGATTGATTAAAATATTTCAGGTGAGAATTTGGGAAGCGGACCAAGATATAAGTGAAGCAAATGATACATACGTTTACATCGGCTCCAAAAAGCTAGAAGCGGAAATCGGAGATTTAGTACCCGGAAAATCGTACATACTTCGTGTGCTGGCCTACTCCTTAGGAGGTGACGGGAAAATGTCTTCCCCAAATCAGGAGTTCATGTTGGGTAAGTTGTCATTATATTTTGTGTGATATTGTATGTAAATACTAAGTACTTTCTTCTCATTAGCATTTATTCAATTGTAACTAATTAATTTTTACAGGGGATCCTCAGTCGCTAAGAAGCTCTAGTTGGAATTTAGAGCCTGCAATTCGGCTGACGTTGTTTTGTTCATATTTTATGCTTTTTTTACATACTTATCTGAGATAAAAGAGATTCAAAGCGTAGGAATCTACACTACACCCGGTAAAGTATAAATACCTATTCCAAATGTACTTCATTTTAAACTATAAATAATTATAGTAACAAACCGTCCATTTCATATATATATTATATCATTTGCTGTAAGGTTGTGTAAGCTTTAAAATATCACAACCAGAGACGTCACACTTTGTTCATTTTTAGTAGTTTTTAATTTTTGTAATTTAGCTTTCCACATACATATAATACAAAGGAAACCAATATAACAGTGTTGTTAAAACTTTGAACAAATAATATTGTAGAGCTATGTGAAAAGTGAAAGCACTTAATGTTAATGACAGATCTGATGATCACAGGACTCTTGAATATCGAATCTTGAATCTTGGCAACAGTTAAAGCCAGTTCATAAATGTATTAATATTCCATGGAACGTAATATCTCTTTCAGTACTTGAACATTCTATTTATGTTCATGTAGCTACTAGGAATAAGGGAATACTTTTTGTACAATGTTATATTTCTGCTTATTTGTAATCAATGAAATTCCCAGTGATCTTTTGATGAAATATGACATTTCATGTTCACGTAGAGACTGTACATATTTAATACAAACCCATGTAACTATAGGATATATTTGTGAACCCTATGATTTGGTAGCTTTAGAAATACAAACGTAACATTTCACATTATTCCATCGATGCTATTAAGATGTGAAATTAGAACGACACCAGTTTTATGCTTTAGTTATTTAACGATAATAAATGTACAATGTCGCAGGACTATGTATTAGTTCTGTACAAAATGTAATAGAATTACGTGACATTTTACTGACTGAAAAATGATGTAGTTTCTCTTAAAATTGAAGGTAGTAAACAAAGCTCCACTTTTTTACCCTTGAGTATGAATTTAGGAATATAATGTAATTATTATATTTGTAGTTTCGTAGGTGTAGGTAGCTAGACTTTTTTAACTCCTTTGACTTTTGTACTAACGAGTTTATATATGTTTTATGTTTTTATCCAATATAAGTAATAAGAATAATGTATTTAAGATCTTATAATGTTGTTAAACAGTACGTACTGTTAGTAGTATATTTGTATGTGTTTGAATCTTTGAGTACAGATTCAATCTAGGTGTTGCAATATGTATTTGCGCTTTCAAATGCATATTTATTATAAAGAGTATATACCTTATGCATGACCATTCTCTCTATTGACAGCTAGTTGTCTCCCATTAATATTAATTAAGACTAAATAATGTTATTAGAATTGAATAACACCATTATAAAATGAACAACCATAGAGATTCTATTTCGCTCATAAATTGTAATTATATACTCTAAATGTAGGATCAAAAGTAAAAAAGGACCAGTTAGTTTAACCATATTGTAGTAACGTTCTAATGGTCTAATTGCACTGACAGGTGTAGTGCATTTAATTACAATATGTTGGAAGAGTATGTACTTGCCTTCAATGTTTATCTGTCTTACTTAAAGTAGTATATAGTGCTTATGCATGCCATAAATCAATTTTTATCCATAGAGTAGTGTAATATCCCTTTTCCGAAGACTTAATGTTCAGCCACTAATGTTCAAAGCTGAAAACAACTTTATGAAATCTTCTATATTTAAAGACCTTATGATAGGAATTAATGTTTACGTTAAACATATAAATAATTCAAAAATTGAAAGCGTGTTGAGGGTTTAAGCTTAGCGCAAGCAATGAGAAGATTTTACAATATCTTCGAAAGTAAAATATTCTTCCCTAATACTTACTACTCAAAAAATTAGTAAACTCCTGAAATTATACTACATTATTGTCATGCAAATTAAACCGTCCAAAGAAGGTATAGTTAGTTTCATGAGAATATAGTAGGAAACAAACAAGCCTTAATACGCCTCTATAAGAATGTTTAATAGGTAATCTCACCTCTTGTCTGAAATACCTGAATAAAATGTAATATCGGTGTGGAGATACATAGGCCTTCGATAAATACAGTTTAAATTATTATATTACTCTACCCAACAAAATATGCATGTAGGTAACTACATATTACAATTACATGCATTATCGTAGTAATAAAAGATTAGTGAACATATCACATCACATATTAATATCGATATATCACACCATTGAACCTTATAGTAAATCCTATGGACCTTAACTTTGACTACTAAATGTATAGTAGCATACTTACATCACATCTAAGCAAATAAATAATAGTAAATATATAAAAGTAGTAGGAAAAGTAGAGCTGTTATGTAACATGTTGATAAATGTCTAATGTCAACCGTGATTAACGATTGTTACATAAAATTACATTGATAATTTCCCCTTAAAATGATGATTATTTGAGTATTATTTTAAGTATGCACAGCTTGTGAAATATGAGTAAGTATAAGTAGAAGTGTCAATAATATTATTGTCATCAAGTCTAAAAATTATATTTTACTTGTCACTCACGTCAGTTGTAAGTAAGTGATTAGGTGGATATTGTATGTGTTACATAAATGCATGCACTGTACAAATGCCTAATCGCTCCTATGTTATTTGCATGGAGTAGTCTACCGTACTCTGCTGAAATGTACTTACTTATCTCAAAATGTAAATTATAATCTCTTTGTAAGTACTTATAATCAACATGCAATCAAACATTTTTACGCTTATATTTTAAATGAATCATCAATTTTTAAATACTTGTACTTAAACTAATAAAGTGGCGAACATGACCAAATTCTCTCCAGAAATGTGTGTGCTCTCTTATTCTGGCATATTATCATGCATTGTGCTAATTTGTATGCTAAGGACACAGTGGGTGAGAGTGTCCTACATAATGAATTGTAATTAGGATTAAGAAGTCTGATTTTGATGTTGGAAAATATTTTGATATGAATCAACTATAGGAAGGTACTAAAATTGGCAATGCTTTGCATTATTACCGTTTTGAATTTGAAACCATTTAGCAACTCAGGATAATAGATGATATAGAGTCACAGCATACACAAATATTATTTAATCACTATATATCTAATAATAAGGAGTCTGGGGTTTTTTCTGTAAGTACTTTGTTTATAGCAGTAGAAATGTAGAATGTTAGCATTTCAAAGGCAATTAGCCAAACTTGGTATTGGCAGTTAGATTTCGATGACAAAAATAGTAATACTCTTTAATGTATCTACAAATAGTATATATTAATGTTGGCATTTATTGGGCTTTAAAATTAGCCCACAAACATTATACATAGAGTATTCAAAATCAAAATTATAAAACAATATTACGAATTAACATGTTTTGCAATACATACTAACTACAAATAGTAAAACTGCCCGATACGCCGAAATAATAGAATATATGATATTGTATACAAATATGTATACTGATACTGGGAAGCTGTGCCTAAGAAAAGGATCATTCTTGATAATAATACCTACTTATTTATAAATTATAAGAATTATGAAATATTACACAGGTACTTAAAATAAAATAAATACTTGTTGATGTTATCATATACTAGGAGGATGCTAGAATTGAAAACTTTTAAAACATATTGATCCATTTACTTTGTTCGTCACTTTATGAAGCATTGTCTTGTGATTATGACTTACTATAGCTATGGTAGCATGGCTTTATTACGAGGTGAGTCATTCGCTTCTGTACGATTCAATATGCGTTTTTATGATGCAACATGAATTCTTCATTTTATGGTGGGGTACCTGTGCCGTGCCTACCTTATAATAATATTTACTATTCTTACTAGTATACTGGTTTTTAATTTCACTGGTATTATGCATGCAATGCAATATAATGTACATTAATTATTATCCAGTATTTGCTATATGCCATCCGCATCCACGCACCCGCGTATTCAGAATCTGTATCTTATATTTAACTACTACTAGTAGTACTGTGTGAAAACTCGAATGAACAATGAACACCTACCCTACCTACGATAAACAAGACAAAATACTAGTAAAAATTGCGTCAGCTAAAGACTGGCCCGATATTCTAGTGTAAAAGTGCAATAAAAAATAATTTTAGGCCATCGTCACCCATTCCATTGACATCACTGCATTTACATGCGTGACTCTGTGATTTATGTATTACAACTTATTACGTTTATATTTCTTCAGTCATGCATGCTTTATAATGTATCTCTACCTAACTACATAACGTAATATGTAAGGATTATAATTGTATTAAGTAGTAATTAATACAGAATTAACGAACGAACGAGGATTGCTTTACTCTGTTTGTCGCATTCTGCAGGTTGATTTGAGTTGAGATGTATAAATGATTGTTCGTTCCTCGTCAGGAGCGTAGACGCTCTGTAGATTATGGTCCTTATCATTATTATCCACCCCGAAAATATTTTCTGTTAACCTAATTTAGTTACCCATTAAAATTTTTTACGCCCACAAACATCTTTAAATAAAAAGTACCTATCGTTGTCAAAATTTATTCCTCAACACACCCGTGCACGCACGTGTAATAGTCGTCCCTAGTCCCTACGCCACTGAACTTCTATCTGTATCCAATCCAATCATAGAGGAAGTTAGTTTCACAGGCAGAGGCAGCAGGAACTTACTGATATACGAGTTATAGGATAGGGCTACTAATTCCTACAATCAGTGACAATGACAACATAAAGCATGGGCTTTTTGTCGTTTTGATTCGGTGTTCCGTAATTCGACGCACTTACAAGACATATTATGAAGGTCGTAAATTAGCTCCTTTTGGCTATAGATTATGTTCCCTCCGATCAAATACGATTAAATTCTAAGATGTGGAATCGCTTAAAAGGGAAAATCGTACCGAGACGGAAAACATAGCAAGAACAGAACCAAACAGCGATAGAACTACGAAAACCATTTGAATTGTATTCAGATTCATATGGTACAGTCAGTAAAAATTATTTAATGTTAGTATGTAATATTAGTGCATTAGTTCATATATGACATAGATCATGCAATGCATTCTCCAATAGTACTAGAATAATTAATCTCAACCAACAGCAATTTTTCCTGGAACAATATCTTAAGCTTGACGCTTATTTATTATGAATAAAAATATGCAGATATATTTACTTTTCAGAGAAAACATATACTACTCAATACAACACTGTTTGCTCGCAGTACTATGTATTCAATTGATGAGCAGAACATGTCGACGGTCAATGATAAATTATTATTATACATTTTAGTACTTTGTAATAAAAATAGTACCTAATCTCTTGTATCAGTTACGGCGTAATGGACCACATGCAATTACCACAACAACCTAAAGTCCACATACCATGGTATTACATGAATGAATACAACTTAATTATAAGATACTGGTTATCTGTACTCTGTACTACACTGAATGTAAAAAAATTGCACCCTTTTTTCTCAAGCCCCAGCAGATCTTTAGTTTAACATGTATTAACAATTGGCAATACTAAAACCACGGTTATTCCTCGAATTTCTACGTAAGAAAAAATATACTTAGTAATATGGCTTAAAATTGTTGGGTAACTGTAGGCTGTTGGTGCGTTGTTTATTACTTTGATTTGTGTTTGTGGTCATTTTCATAGTACTGACACTGCTGCATGCAATAATACGCTTACTGAGTACTGATTGTGAGTACAACAGTGGGTTGATATTGATATAGGGATGTAAACTCCAAAATCATACTTTGCACTTTGCAGCATTGTAGCGTCAATTTCCCTGTATTAAGGTAAAACAATATTAGTACCTCTATGTAAAAATATTCAAGACCTATCTATTACCGACAGCATAACATTTGTCAGGATACAGGATAATATCAGAAATAACTTTATTCATGTAATACTTTTTAATTATTGATTGCCCGCAATTAAAGGATAAGCAGTTGTAAAATATGGTATCAAATGGGCTCGTTGGGGATCCTAAATGTCATAATATTCACTAAAATAGATTAAATGAACGAATGATACCATTTAACATTACTGCGTATGTATTTGTGGTTTTACTGAAAAATGGTTATGTTAATAGAGTAAGCAATAAATACACCTCGACTCATGAATGTACGTTCGTCCGTTCCATATTCTATTTTATATGTTTGTACATCCTGTGTTAGGGTTCAGGCCAGGCATCGTTCTCATACATATACTATACCAGTTATCTATACTTACTTAGTTAGTGGTTATTATTATTTATTATGGTATAATATTTTATTTACTACCCAGTACTCATTTTTTAATCGAGCCCAAACCGTAGCTTGTTGCTTAAATGTGCATGGCATGAGTGTATGACTCAAAGTCACAGAGAGTCTCATCATCATCACAAACACAATAGAAAAGCATACAAAAAATCAATGGTGAGAGAGTTCTGACGTCAATTTGAGTTCAGCCAATCATGGGAGTACAAGTGTTTTAAGAGAAATGTAAAGAGTAGATTGCATCAGACACTTTGTATTGTGTAGCCTTCCTTTTAGCACGTACAGCTACATGTTCTCTTAGCTGCTCCATTGACATCAGGTTCAGTTAAATGTAATTTTAGTCGACTTATTTTGCACAAATACAGGCAACTGTATGCCATCAGAAGAATCTAAATTCCTTCATCCCCTCGCCCTAAAGGTAAGCTTTTTAATATTGCGTCATTTTTGGTAAGTGCATTTATTGCAGTTAGAGACACAGTAAAGTAAAGATAGCAAGCCGAGAAACTGTTTACTTCCAATCTTTTTGTCCAACTACCCCTTTGACAGAACCAGCAAAACAATTTCAGTTACTTCTAACCATTCTTCAGACAAACATCTCAGTTAAATCCAAAAACAGACGAGCACTATTGAAATTATTTAGATTTGAGTCTTAGCGAACTAATAAGTAAACCATTAGCTCTTTTATGTATCCATTTATTCTAAAAACATTGCTACTCTCCCGTCAGCGATTAATTTTATTTGATTGACATACATATTCGTAAAATAGAACTTCAGGAAATAACGAAAGCCCAAAAAGTTGAAGTGTGTGCGACGTCTCAAAAATTAGCGTAGGGGTGACATCTTAAAGTTTCAAGCTCTCTTTGGTCAGTAATTCTCTTAAAATAATTCAGGTGAGTAATCGATTCCAAAAATTGCCAAAATAGTAAATATCTTTCTGTATATGTATAGCATTGTCTGGTCCATATGAGTACATATACTCAATATTATAACATGAAAATCTATATTTAGCTTAATGCAATATTTATCTAAATAAGTAAAGGAGGCCAGGGAATATTTCCGCTATATTCTTCTTATTTATTCTATGATATACTGCCCTAATATCTACTACATATACCTACTTAAAACATAGAAAGCTACTCAGAAAATTATTTTTACTAGCATTCATTCATGGGTTAATTAATAAATGACAGCCTGGCAGAGTCGCAAAATGTCTTTTGACATTGTGTCACCTTCAGTAAAGATATTGAAATATAATGGTACAAGCTGCTGTGCTTTGCATGCATTGTATTGTATTTATACATTCAAATTAATTGAGTAAGTAGGTATGATACACCCATTATTTACCTTCTACATATTGTTAGTTATTTGAATGTACTATGTCGACGAAGCTACTAGAACATTTTTTGCACAAGGAAGCTAAGCCAACTCACCAGCAGCTAGAATATACAATATATTATGCGAATAACCTATAGTTAGTTAATAGCTTTATTGCGATGCGAACCAACTTCTGAGAACATTGATGTTGCCACGTTGTTGTGCCCCGGGCGGATTACTGTTTTGCTTATTATATATCCCTTATCGATTGAATAGGTAGGTTTTTAATACATACTCCAATACATGGTAAAGGTATTTAAATTAGCGAACCACGTATGTATGGCCGTGTTGCTAAATATACTTACCTGTGCATATTGTCAGTGTCCTTCACCGAAATTGCATTGCATTATTGTAGTAGCTACAGGAGAGACCTTTGGAGCTTCTATAGTGTACAACATATGTAATAGTAATAAGAAGGAACAATTCTCATGTAAGAGCAATTAGCGTGTTCTAATCACACATATCCCAATCCTCCAGTTTCAAGGTCTCATGGAATATTAATATCAAACGATTGGAGGATCAGAAATTGTGTGTTTGGTAACCTACTTAAAGCCAAAATTATCAATTTCCATTTTGCTATAGCTAGCGATAGGTTGAAGTATTTCTGACACAGATATATTCGTAGCTGTCACTCAACTGAATTAAACAATTGTCTGGATATTTCCAAGTTGCTGGCTTAAGTTGTTATTGTTGAGTTTATTAAAAGTACTTGAGTACCTACATACGGTATTGTTTTATATCGTAGCCATGCTATAATATTAATTTTTTAATTTATTTTAGGATGTCAATGGTTTACTTCCAACAAGTCCGTAGTAGGAAAGGACCTTTGATTCCTATACGCAGCGACATGGACAATGAGGTGAAGATCGAAATTTTAGATGTCTGCCAAATGAATGAATATGGTCTCACAGAACTGGAACCAGATCAAATAGTAGAGGTCATTACATCAGGATCATCATCTCATTCCTCCGATGGGGACGATAATTCAGACAATCCAAAACCCCGAAAAAGGGCAAAATTGGACCACCTATCTCCTGATGAAAAATCACAACACCGTAAAATGATGAACAGAATTTCAGCACAAAGTGCTCGAGATAGGCAAAAAGCTTTAATGGGGCAACAAGATGTTGTCATCAAATCCTTAACTACTCAGGTACTATTTTATTAAATAAATAATCGGTTATATCGAATCCAAATAAAAAGTGTCACAGTTTACTAAATTAAATATTTTGTTTACAGAATACTATGCTAAAACAACAAACAGATGCTTTGAAGAAAGAAAACTCCACATTGAAAGAAACAGTAACAGAGTTAAATACTAAAAATGATAGTCTTTCTGAAGAAAACGACCGACTAACAGCATTAGTTAAACAGCTAGAGGAAAAACTTCAAAAACAAAGTGCAAACGTTGCGATTAAAGAGGAAAGTAAACCGGTAGAGCAGATAGAAAAAGACTTTTGTGATCCCTTGGAGCCTGCAGTGCCCAGCACTGTCCCTCTGCAGCAGGGACTGGATCTACAGAAGGCCTTTGCATATCTGGTCCTACTATGGACACTTTCTCTCTTGATCTCGAAGCGCCAGAGCTCGTACAAGAGCTCGTACACTTTTCTGAAAAAATCCTCAGCGATGACGGCACCCAGCTGTTGGAGTTCGAGCAAGTAAGAACCACGTACATAATTTGAGACATTGTGTAGGTTCATGAGTATTCTTTTCGAATTTTAAACTAATGAACCCTTTTGTTGTAAACAGATTATTGCAGCAGAACGACGACGTCAAGAACTCTTGGAGTCAACAAAAAAGGATGTTGGAGTCCCCGAAGATCAAAGCACCGGGCTAGTTGACAGCATCATGGATATAATAGACAGTGATTTGTCAAATGAAGCATCCGTAGGTTACCCTCCACATGTGATCAACATTTCGGACTCGGAGTCGGAAACTTTGCCAATTATCGAACCTGAGTTCAAATTCCTCACCGCACCAATTTCGCCCGTTCTTTATCCAGAGTCGCCCATTAAAGCTAATCAACAACAGAAACTTGTTGGAAAAATTGATTTGGATCTTAAAGCTGATTTATTCGACCCTTGGTACGATCCTTACGATGCATGGAACTCACCTGAGAGTTTCGGGAATGAAATTTTCCCAGAATTATTCTAAAGTCATTGACTTTAGTAGGAAGTAAGTGGTTCTCGTAAAAATTCCTTAGGAATTCTTAATGTACTCTTATGCATAATAAATTGTATTGATATAATATTCGCCTAAATGTACTGTTGGTTACTCTGTCGTATTTTGTAATTACAGTGTTAAAAAGTAAATAGTACATTGTTTCAAGGTATTGTACAAAACTAATATTAATTTGGGTTAATAACCTCTTAAGATATTAGCTAACAAAGGTATACACATTTTAGAATTAGATACATAATGAAGTTAGAATAGCACCTTTGGTGTAGTGACATACGTAGGGTTCGTTATGCTCACTTTGATTGTTTTATCTATTATGGTAATTGTCATGACTTACCTAGAAGTCTTAAATATAAACCCAAATATAATAATTTATGGAAAACGTACAGGTACTCTCGTGGTAGTTCCATGCATCACTGTTATCAGTAGTACCAGTTCAAAGAAGTAACATGAATGTTAAAATATGTCCCTCCATGCTTAATTAACCCTATGTATGCAGCGATATTTTACCAAGTTGTAATGTTAATGTTAACTTTAAATTATACCATATTTTTTGTTATATGTTTATGGAAGTTAATTTGAAACTTAATTATCAGGTTCATTGCTAACTTTAATAAAGAGCTTTGCAGTTGGAATTAAATACCTATCAGATATTCGTTTTCAATCCATGTAACATCAAGTAGCATGTATTTATGCACAAATTGACTGGAATTATTCCAATAAAGAGTTACGTATGTGCTGAATTGACATTAATGATAATTTTGTTTCCTCATCCATCATTGAAAAGCATTATATTTTCAATAGCAGAGTAGAAATCATAAAAAACAGTTATTCTTATGTAATGTAGTGGCATTTTGCATAATTAACCTTTTAGATATCACATTGAAAACAACTATGCCAATTATTTAATTAAATGTCAAAATTACTACTTCGACATCGATCAGTATAGCGTATAGCCAGCAAAAGTACCAATTCTTATCTTTTTAACTTTTAAATTAGGGTATATTACATACCTATAGCCAATATATGAAAGAGGTATTCCGGGGGAAATTATTTGTTTCTAATAGCGCATACATCATTCTTTCTCTCCCTCTCTTTTCACTGGCTTTTAATCTTATTTTTCGATTATATTAGATGATGATTTCGAAAAATGCGTTTTGTAAAACAAGGAACTAACAAAATCTTTCACTGTTTTCTTGCAAATAATTCAGTGTGATATCGCTAAATAAACACAAAAATAAAGGTCAGTGATTGTTTTATTAACCCCTTTAATTAGTAAACTGGATAATTCTGGTTATCACTATCCCCATCCCGTACCACATGCCACTTTGCCAACACATTTATCATTGGTCGTATTCGTAAACATTTTGAGAAAAACTGTTAAAAGTTGAGTAGATATTTTTAAGTCTTTTATATTGTGTATTACTTATTTCCTCATTGCGATAGTGCAGGTAGACTGTCTTTTGACATATTCATAATACAAATGGCAGATAAAACAAAGCATTTGACATCTTACCCTAATAATTACAAAACCTAAATTATTCAGTCAAATCGGAAGAAGACAAAAAAACAATTGAGATTGAGACTTACAGGATATGAAGATCGGAGTATGAGAATGAGACTTTTGAGACTAGATATCGAGAAAAATATCTAAATCTGAGTCTGAGCCAACACCAACATTCGGTTCCGGCAAAGTTAATACATCTGTCCTCTATTAGATTTACGTATCAACTAACCTGTCTTTTAATCCAATTGCATTGAATGGCGCGACCAGGTCCAATAACTTTCCCTACTTGAAATCTTAAAAGTCAAAGTGATTTGCATTTGCTGGCTGCTGCTTGGCTGGCAAAAGTCAAATCCTCTATCGCTAGCTCATCACCTCCACAAGACAGTCTTCCTTCATTCAACATATTGACTCTCTGCTGCTAAGATCAACTTTTCGCTCTCAATTTTCTGATTTCAAATTTCTTCCTGTTTTAACGAAAATTTTTTATTTAATACTTCGATTTTGATTTTAAATGTTTCTGAGCATTACATTTTCCTATTTACATCTTAAATTTTGGAAAGTCGCCGACTTTGTATCGTGTTCGTTCAATTATCAACCTATTAGCCGTCGCCAGTGACCGTCGTCAACTGTCAACACTAAATTTTTCAACCAACTAGCTCTGGAAGTTTGAAGTCTGAAAGTCTGTATCACCAAAATCATCAGCTATTAGAAACCAACATAAATATAAAAGGGATTAACTAATACAAGTATGAATTAAGTTTACTACTTTTGTATACTCCATTCAGCCAATTTTGACACATACATTGAGCATAATCATTGATTTGTTCTTCTGTATTAGTTACGAATGTGACAATATTATGACAATTAATTACTTTTAGTGTAAGATAAACTGTAAACTTTGAACTTGTTCTGTTTATAGGTGTATAAAGCTGTCCCTTCGTTTAAGACTTCGGCTGTAAATTTGATATAGCAGCTTTGCGGAAAGTATACTTTCTGTTGTCAGTGTTTAGTGTTGTTCCTGCTACAAATATATCCCCAAATCCCCGTAACTGTCTCAGCGATTATAATTCTTCCAGTTCATGTTGTGTTGTCTTACAAATATTGTGGCGTAGTATCAGTGTAAACCGATTTTGTTTAAATAATTATAATGTAATAACTAATTTTAGATTGTATTGTTAATGTATGATTAATTCAATGTTTGATCAGGTTAAGGAACAAGACAAGTGCTTGATTCATTAGCATAAATACAAAAACATGGCGGAAAAGCAAATGAATTCCTTACTGAGTGGAGCAATGCCTAATTTTCTTGAGGATCATCCCAGTGCCACAATGATCGTCCCGGTAGCCGATACACCGATTACTCCAATGTCCTTCATAGAACCGTCAAACTTAGGTACAGCTATGGAGGAGGTTTATTGTAAAATATAGTATTCTACAATAACATTTTGTTCGATTTGAAGATAACGTTATTAATATTTTAATTTTAGAAGCAATGACGACTGAAATAGATCTTAATGAGCCCGGACACACGCCCTTTATTGGTGGAGATTATATTCCGGACAATATGCCACAGGACGCGGCAAGTATGTTCCAATCACCGCCCACGCCTTCGTCTGTTTTGTTATTAACTGAAGATCAGGGGCAATACAGCCAAATGTATAATCACACAGTGCCCACTCAGTCTATAAATTCGCCGTATATTTCTGCGGACTCCTACTCTAGCTTCGGCTCAGAACAATATGCACTAGAAACAAATATAAGTATGCAGCAAACTTTAGATAATGGAAATACAAACTCCTCCTCCACATATTCATCGGTGAAGAACAGTTTTACGACTATAGTCAGCTCGTTAACAAGCAGTTTTTCTAGTTTCGGTGGTTGGTCGGCAGCCTATTCTGATCCTGTCAGAACTAACACAGCCACGACTGCTGGTGTAGGCCAGTCTGAAATTACTAACGTCGTTCCGTCGTCTTACGTTAGCGCCCAGCAGCCTCAACCGACTCCGCACAAAAGGGTTCCTGAACCTTTTGGGGCTCTCGAAACTCCTCCACCTTCCTCCACCAATGGTATATACTTTAATTTAGATATATGGATAATGGATAATTAATGCTACTGTTAATTATTAAATGAAATTACTGCTCAAGACTTTTTAATTGGTAACAACCAATTGATGTGATATCAGTTGTATTTAATTATTTTAGTGTCGGCAAACAGCTTTAGGATGAACAACCAGAGGCCTGTGTATGCCCAATATCCTGGTCTAATAAATTCCCCCACAGCTCCAACATCTAGCGTGCCACCACCATCTTTCCATTCAGAAGCATCTTCACCTCAATTTGGCCCTCCCCCCATGAATTCAACTAATCAACCCCCTTATAACGACTCTACCGACCCCGGCTCCGCATATAATTTCGGGGCTCCTATTCCCATGCACACGCCATATGGAGCCGATACTTACGTGTACCAGCCGGTCGTTCACCATTGGTTCTACAAAAAGGAGGTCGATGGTAGATTTAGTTGGAGGCCGTTTTCCCTAATGGATTCCGTTGCCCTTGAAGAGGCATATGCTGCCCGTAAATGAGCTAATAATGTTCACAATACTTGCTATGTAATGTTGTGAATTTGTATTTTATTTGCAATTGAATTTTTGTCAGAGAGTACAAGTCCGGTTGCAACGGATGGGGGACGTCACGATGTGTATGTGCTTGAGAGAGTTCGCAAGTCTGTTTATTGGGATGAAGACCCAACTGAAGTTAGACGATGCTCTTGGTTCTATAAGGGGCCCATGGACAGTCGGGCCGTTCCTTACGAGGAAGAATTCTCTAGTAAGCTTGAGGTATGTTCGATGCATTTATATTTATATTCTATCTGTCTTTACTCTTGAAAACGTTCTTTAGTGTACATATTCGCAAGAAATATAGATACAGAATGTGTGCTCATTGTGATGTAAGGACGTTTCCCGCTAGACAAAAGAATGATATAATATTGTTACCTAATCTGTTCTTACTTCTAGTCAGAGTAATGATGGAGTATTTTACATAGCGATTTATTCTTTAGGAGGAGTTTTATAACGTGGTGACTACTTCTTCATGGCATAGGCGCCTGCAGTTCCCAGCAGGAGAAGCAATTGTGTTTCACAGTACTCAAACGATGGTGCATTTCTGTAAAGAAGCGTCGCCCGATGAATGGGGAAGCGTTCCCGTAAGTTTTCGCCATGTTTCTTCTAGATTTCGTTATACATGTACTAGTAACTTATTAATTATGTGATGCTAAAGGAAAGCCAGCTTAGACCCCGTGTTGTCAAACGAGGTGTAACTGAAGACTTTGAAATCCAGGACGGGGAGTCCTCTCGAATTGATCATCTCGTTTTCTTAGTACATGGTATAGGCGCCATTTGTGATTTCAAATTCCGCTGTATTGACGAAGCAGGTAAGAAGTTACTTTTGTGCATTCAATTATTATTCACATTTTCCCATATGATATGAAATTTTTATTTTATTATTGTATTTATTTTTTGATATGGAATTTTTATATTTAAACAGTGGATGGTTTCCGCAATCTGTCATTCAATCTAATGCAAACTCACTTCAAAGAAGCAACCGAAGCCGGATTAGCCGGTCGAATAGAATTTCTTCCAGTATCCTGGCATCGAGCCCTGCATGGAGACCGCGGAGTTGATGAGCAGCTTAAGAAATTGACATTACCAAGTATTCCTAAGCTCCGCCATTTCACCAATGATACGTTATTGGATATTTTGTTCTATACAAGTCCGAAATACTGCCAAGTAAGGATTTTTCAACCTACACATTTGTGATTTGTATTATGCTTACCAGATGCTATTTATTTCAAAATTAAAATGATTGCAGACGGTCATCAAAACAGTGGGCAATGAAATGAACAAGCTGTACAATTTGTTTCTAAGTCGGAATAAACAATTCTGTGGGAAGGTAGCCGTTGGAGGTCATAGCCTAGGGTCACTAATTTTATTTGATTTGCTATCACATCAACCCAGCGCTGATAACAAAAATGTTGTGAACTCAGTTTCGTCTGCGGCGGAAAGTGTGGTGTCCCTTTCCAAAATAAATGTAATGAGTGTGGATTCTGCTGTAGAAAATTTAGCCGCCAGCAATTCTGACGTGATTGTGCCACGTAAGTTACCAGCATTAAAATAGCCTTAAAGAGATCATATAATTAACATTGAATCTTTAATATTTGGTGCTATTTAATATCTAATCCAGATCCAGGAAGCACACCACGGATGGTGTCCTTCAGCTTGGGGGCTGCTGGTACTGGCCAGCCTTTTATAGTGTATCCTATTTTGGACTTCCACCCCACTGCTTTCTTCGCCATGGGGTCTCCTACAGGTACCATGCCTTGTTTTACAATATTTTGTGCAGTTTGGTGTAGTGTGGCATTTCCTGCGATTTATACTCACTAATGAGAAAATATTTTTAATGGTACAGCCATGTTTGTAACTGTGCGAGGATTGGAGAAACTAGGAGAAGACTTTCACCTCCCCACCTGCCCGTCATATTTTAATATATTTCATCCATACGACCCTGTCGCATACAGAATAGAGCCTTTGCTCATGGAGAACTTCGACCCGGAACCAATTCTAATACCCCATCATAAAGGGAGGAAGCGGTTACATTTAGGTAACAATAAATCAACTATAATATAAAGTGACATAACAGCGACAATAATATGTACTGACTGCAATGGCTAGTGATAATTATTTTAAACACAATTGTTTGCATATTTTTTATACTTCAGAATTTAAAGATAAGCTTGTTCGAGTTGGTGTGGACTTCAAGTCAAAAGTAGTTGATTCCGTTTGGAACGTATTCACGTCTGTCTACGAATATGCAGCCGGAAGGCCAGGTGATCCAACAACACACGAAACAACACATGAATCAACGCATGTACCTGAACGTACGGAACAACAACTTGAAGGAGAAACTCGGCCTTATCGCTTAAATGGGGGTCGTAGAATTGATTATATCCTCCAGGAGGCTCCAGTGGAAAGCATAAATGAATATTTATTTGCGTTAAGCAGTCATGTTTGCTACTGGTAAGCATAACTTTCACGAAATTAACAATCTGAGACACGGAAAGACTCAAATATCTTATTAATTTATTTTATTAGGGAATCGGAAGATACCATGTTGATGATCATGAAAGAGATATATAACAGTCTTGGAGTTCACGAGGATTCCACTTACGGTGGTAATAATCATCCCCAGTCAAACGACCCGTACATTGGCCCAGCAGCTAAAGTACTAATGAAGGAAGAAAATTTCGGAGGATGTGAAACCCCGGTTAAATCTGTAGCTAACTCAAAAAAATTCTCGGATCCGTGCCTTACCGACTCTCATCAGCCTACGGCTCCGTCAGCAGTTACTTTTGACGGAACAACAGCTCCACAAGCTCCTGGATTCAACCAACACGTGCCATTGTCCGCCCCACCATCCCAAATGATAATGCCTTCTCTGACGCCACCATTGCACTCACACTCACAAGGGGAAATATTTATGTTTAACCCAATAAGTGAAACGCAGCCGGCTTTGCCTCCACTGCAGCCATTCCCAATGCCTGGAGTAGTCGGAGAAGGAGCTGATCCTACTTCGGGTGGAGGTACCATGGGCATGGACCCCACTGCTCCACCAAGCCACACAACCATAGGACCCCCTCCTCTTGCGGGATTTCAGCGTCGTAACTAAATCGTGCTAAATAAGCTAGTTTATTACCAAGGATATTTTTTTAATTCCCCAATAAGAATTCTAATAAAATTGTGAGTATTAACAACTATACTTTTACAAGTTATGTTTCCTCATGCCTCATGTGTCATGTGTCGAACCTAATACAAACTTCAATATTTTAAACTATTGAGAGTACACGGATATTCAAAACTAAAATACCCTAAAATGCTACATTTAACCTTAAGGTTTATTCTTATCATACCATTTTCAACAATGTCAAGTGAATGTTTCTCACCAGCTGTTGCTATTATTTAGTTTACAGAGTGTGACTAAATATTTGCATGTCAGAGGGTTATCTCAGTTTACCAATAAGCGTTGTTAATAATGAATTGTTCAAGTAAAATTAGGCGTATCTTAAGTTTTTGTTATTTAAAATATTAGTTAATACCTCTAACTAATCAAGGAAGTATTAAAAGCTCAATTAAAAGTATTATTATATTAAGTATCTACCAAATATAAGTAATACTGATGCGTAAGCTATTTTTGTCTAAAATTGCTGTGCTTAAGTAATTATACTGTACTGACAAAGACTTATAAATCCTACGCGTACAAACATTGATTGAGCAAATGTGCAACAGCCGAAGCCATTTTGTGTATCAATATTACCAAGAGCGTTTTAAATTGGAAAGAATATTACATTTTCGTAAAGATGCACAAACAATTTAAAATTGTAAAATTTTAGATTAATACAATTAACTATATACGCATAATTAGAGTCAGCAAGGCTAAACACTGTCAGTAGCTTAAGAATCTGGAAAACGGTTACCTGTACGAAATAATTTTAACGAATAGAGTAAATGCAGTATGCATTTAGAAATTTGTCGAAGTTAACTTCGAAACCAATTAGAACTTTATGTGACATGAGAGGTCAATGGTATACTAACATGTAAATTCGTGCAAGCAAGGTATATTATATTATCTAATTGTAACCCTAGCTGTATCCTAGTAAATAACCAGCTTATAATTTGCCTTTACTTCCTTTTAATTAATGTTATCGAATATTTATTAATGGAAATATAAGAATAAATATAAATAATTAGAAGTAAGTTTTACCTACAATTGGTAATACCAACATGTAACTTGATTACTTGATTGAGAAATGCCACAATGGCGGAATTAATTTTGTTAATTTGGACAAAAAATCTTATCTGTCTTGAACAATGCTAAAGGATTCTAGTCAAATGAAATTTATAATATTTAAAACTTAAAAAAATAGTATATAAGTGATACTGCAAACTTGTAATATGTAACAATCAATTTTTTACAATTTATATTAATGAATATACCCGATGAAAAAACCTTTAATATTAATATTGAGTAAGCGAGATTAGCATTCAGTTCAATTAGTTCTAAGTTAAAAATTAAACGTGTTCTTATAAACTTGACTCCGAGATTGTAATTGTAGCACGACCGAAGAGTTTATTATTATGTAAACACAGGTATTAGAAGCCAATTTTAAGTACCATGTTCTGTCAGCAGTTGAAGCTATACGCAGTAGGTTAAGCTCCCGGTTGTGGTCAATATTTAATGAATAAAGTGTCACGTCAATTTATTTTTAAATTATTATGAGGTTTGAAAATGTTGTTCAATGGATGAATCATAAGTTTGTGTAAACCTGTTGTCGACACAATACACATTTTTGCAACTTCCAAAAATAGGTGGTGGTATTTGCCTATACTCAATAAGCACTATTAGTACATTAGTACTTCAGTTATATCCTATGGGGGTGTATATGTAGAGAAAGATTACTGGTTATTTAATTCATGTATTATGTCATGTATTTTTAATCTTTATGGTAATCTGATTTATTAGCAATCGTACCTATTCATATTGTGGCAATAATTGTCAAGTTTACTGCATTTGTTGTAGGCGTATTTTCTAGAACCATGACCATATTGGATTTGTGCATTTCTTTAGTTACTTTAGCCAACGTGAAGCATCTTTCATCATTTCCAAGCGTCTAGCAAATGGTTTTTATAGCGGTTTATTTTACTATACCTATATAGTAAATGGAAAATAACTATGTTCACTGTAACTAAACTGCTTGTGCTTAACCTAACGATAAAAAGTGCAAAAATACAAGAGTTGCAGACCAACAATTGTCGTTTGCGTTAATGATAACGGTCCCATAACCATAATTTTAGCAACAATGTTCATTCAAACTAAAAGCTATTTGAGGGTTCCGACAGCTTTTATTCTCAATTTTGCTGTCAAATATAATTGTTATTATTAGTATTTTGGCTTCTTAGCAGCTCCGTTCAAGATATTATCTCTGCAGGCATCTTTCTGTCGCATTTAAGGTTATACCCTTAAGGATACCACAACTTAATTCTACCCAATTTCAGGGCTCATTCCATTTAACTATCTACGTAGCAACATTCAAGCGGTCTTCTAGGCTTGTGCTTTATAAATGTTATTGGTATGCGAAATTTACATTTTTGTTGCTTTAATAGTCAAGTTATTACTAATATTGTCCTTCAACTTGAATGTGAAAGTTTTGAAAGTTGACGAAAACAATTAAAAAGAGTAGTATGATGACATATTGTCTAATTGCATTTTCCATCGAATTGTTCTCTATAAAGGTGGTGCAGCCTTTCGTATGCAGCCATTGTGTGAAATAAGGATTTCATGGACAATAAAATCAAACAATAGAACTCTCTGTATTTTGATTTTCGTAGGAACAAAGAATTTTAATCTTTATTAATCCATTTCGGAGAACAAAAGTATGAATTTAATGCTTATTAATTATCGGTATGTTGTTCCATTTATTATGTATGTATAGCATTATATTTACTTATTTCTGCTGAATGTATATCATAATAATTATTTAAATGGTTTTGTTTACAAGTGTATTTTATCTAATGATGAACATGAAGATTATTATTTGCTTAGGGAGTTTTAAAATTGAAAGCATATTATCTACATATAAACCACAATGCCGTAGGGGCCTCTTATTCTAAATCTACTACAATTAGATTACGGACATCTGGTTATTGAGCAATGCTTAAAAGTTGCATCGCATATTCAAAGGAATAAATACGGTAATATACAATTGGAAAATAAATAACATCAACACCAAGTCCTATAAGTTTAACACCATTTAATATGCAATAATAATATGAGTTCAAGTAGGCAATTAGTATAGTATAATAATAATAATATGGAGTATTATAGAATTATTTAATTATACGAATAAAGAATACCTAATATACAGTTGAAATGCGTTCGAATAGTTATCTAAATGGGTAGGTATTATTATTATTATTACTACTACAACTATATAATATTAGTGTGCTACTGCAAACTTATGGAGGGGATTTGGCAGTTGGTTGACGAGGAATGAACTCAGCAGCATTGGGGTTTAGCCGACTCGAAAAATTTAAAACGCGATTGAAACCCCGAGCTAGGTCTTCCACACGGTCGCCATCCGGTTGATTCTGAGGGGGGTTCCTAAATTGCTGACATGGAGGGGCTGGGACACGGAGCTCAGCTCCATTGTGCTGTCCTGTAGTTGCCTCTTCCTCCAATGATGCCTCGTACAATTCGAAGTAATAATTTATCATTTCTTCATCCTCCAATTCTTTCATAACCTGTTACAGAGCAAATCAAACCATTAATAAAATAAACCCAATTAATTATGTATTACAAATACAAACTGCTTCTTGAATAAATATTAGTTATATAACCAACCTGTTCGTCAAATTCCTCTTCATGCTCCATCCATAAAAATTCTGAAAAATCTACATCTGTAGGCGCCCCGGCACTATTGGCTCCATTTTCACTAGGGGCATTATTTTGACCAGCAGCTGCCTCTGCCCCTGGTTCTCCATTGCTATCTGGCATTTCGTTCGCTTTTGGTTCTCCCGATGGTAGCTTCATTCTACAAATCATACATAGTAAATTGATCAAAAAATTCAACCAAAAATACTTAGTTTCAAGCTTTAAAGAACAACTAAAAATATATCATTATAGATTGCCCACTAACAAAATAAACAGTATCAGAAGAGATTAATATATCAGAAAAAATAGGATTTATTCTATCAACCAGTAAGCATCCTGAACTGACTTATTGACTTGAAATACGTTTGCTGCTGTTACGTTACATTCACTACGACATGACACTCAATATAAGATGTGCAGATGCATGTAGTAAATGATATTATAACAATGCAGCCATATCACTCCACTCAATTCAACTAACTTTCACCTTAACAACTTGAAAGGCAAACAATCAAAAAGGTGTCCATTAAAATTAGACAATACAAAATACAATACTTGTAATACACTAATACAGAGAAACTGAGTCACCTCGACCTCAAATAAAAACAACAAAATAAAAAACAATTGCCACCAATTCTTAAATGTGCTAGTGCTGATCCATTTCTATATTTATATTTAAAAATCTTTCTTACAGAAATGTTTTCAGTCACCTCGACCTAAAATAAAAACAACAAAATAAAAAACAATTGCCACCAATTCTTAAATGTGCTGATCCATTTCTACATTTATATTTAAAAATCTTTCTTACAGAAATGCTTTCTTGACTTTAAAGATGATGGTGGTATGCTATGGCATGTATGGTGTGTTTCCTTTGGTGTGTTGTAGAATTATTTGAGGAGAAGTTGGAGAAGCGTGCAAGTGCCTTGCTTTTGCCTTTACTTAGTTAGATTAGCTAACTGCGATGGTTTTGGCTCTCTCTTATCGATAGTACGTGTATACGTGAACACAGTGTTGAAAATTCACACAAGAAACATTAAAAGTTGATGTTGTACTGTAGTACACTAATTTGAGAATAATGTTACGTTAGTTTATTAAAGCTGAGGCTCTATGAAAACTCTTCTCCTACTTCAACACCATACATACCAATACCAACTTCCATGCCCACTTGCCCACCTCGCCATTCGCATTCACTACATTTACATTGCATTTCAATCACATCACCATCATATCACCCACCACCACACCGCTACCACATCAGACTCTTGGAGCATACCACTAAAAGAGAACAAACACAGCTACTCCAACCAGCCGCAACAAGAACTTCCTCCAAGTCTCAATTTCTAAGAGTTCCGACCAACTCATTCCCAATGAACAACCTCCAGCCTCCAAAATTAACGAAAACCTTTTATTTAAGCCATAAAAGCGAGGAATTTCGACACTAATAAATATAAAAGATGTGTTGAAACCAACATAACATTCAGGGGCTGCCATTTCCATAAAGAATTTATATTGTCTCTAGTTTTCATGAAATCTTTTGACTGACTTTTCAGGAAAAGGAGGAGATTAGTTAAGCCAACCTTCTCTTTTACACCAGAAGACTTGTTATTGGCTCAGAATACAATGTATTACGTTATATTACGCGAGTTTACTCGATATTTAAACGCTCTTAAGAAGGATAGCTCCTGCTGTAACAATACAATGAAGTTGAACTGTTGCCCAACAACTTTTAAAACACTGAAGAAACTACCTAATGCGCCAGTAGGATAAAACATTGAGACTTTCTTTCGAAGGTATCATGGTAGCCGAATTAGAGGACTTCCACTTTTGCATCGTATTCAAATGCAAAACTCTACGCTGCGCTGCCTCAGCTTTTGCCAACCAACATTTTCTCCAACTCGAAAACTCCTAAGAAATTCTAATACCTAACAAGTGTTTTTTTACCATCCAGCAATGCAATGCAAGGCAATCAACAACGCAACGCAAAGGATATTATACGTTTACATGCAACCTAACGTAAGATAGGTAAAGGAAGTTTCTACCGAATCGAATGCGAATGACAAAACAAGTACAGGTAACCTTATTTACTGCATTAGCCTAGGTAATATGTACCTATCAGGCAACGAACTGTATGCTATGTATAAATTATAACAATTCCATGATATTTAAGGTAGCCCACAATGCAATATCGAGTGTCGGGCTCAGCTCCTAGTATATATATGTAGTGTGCCTTATCTATTATATCAAATCTACCCTAGCTCTTAAACACACGATAGAGTCAGAGTACAATTTTGTTTACAAATTACCTGTACATTTGACCATTTGACCAAATACCCTGTAATTGTAATATATATTTAGTACCCAGTATGCAGTATTCTTTCCTGGGCTCATGCAATACCTAAATGTGTTCCGCGTAATGTATTTTAGTCGGGATAATAAACATTATTGAAGGATAGTGTTTTGTTAGTAGAGAGGGTAATAAGGTTGTCCCTCCTCCTCTTCGTCCGAGAATACGTATTAGTCTAACACCAATGCAATACAATGTATAGGTTTAGATTATTTTGACAGATCAGCTGTGTTCTGACTGATCGTGTTCATATTATGCTGTTGCTTGCTCTCTGTTGTTGTTATTTTCCGTCGTAGGGTCGAACTTGGGTTCTTTTGCGTTGCCTTTGGCCATAGTCCTTCTATACTATGATCATAATGTAGAGTTCTACTATGAAATACATTAATAGATACACATTGTATGCAAGCTGAGTGCATACAAAATACAATGTCGATAGCCCAACCAAACCCAAAAGCATACCACAACAACAAAACAAGCAAAAGCGTCCGTCCGTATGTCCGTACTCCGTACCGTAGTGCAGTACAGAATTCTATGTAATCATTCTTCTCGCTCTTCTATGTTGGGAACTGAACTGAAAATGTAAACAGATCTTAGGAATAGCCAAAGTAAAGTGAAGCAAAGCAAAGCAAATGGTATATCTGGAGAAGTGCTGTGTATAATAGAGGTAGTAGTATAGAGAGATATTCTCTGTGGATGTGGCAATCGAATCCAAACTAAAGCTTTAGCAAGGCCAAAACCAAAAGTAACTCTTGTTGTTTCTATTGTAGATCATTACGTACATGTAGCATAACAACTGACGATAAGAGAGAAATAGTGTTCTCTATTCTGTAGTATTTGTATTTCGTATTTTGTATTTTGCTAGAAAACTCCCCTCATACATATACATACACACTACACACTCTGAATCGCAATCGCAACTATATTATTAAACAACTAACTCTGACGAGAGTTGCAGTTGGAGGCAGAAAGCAATCGCAATCAACTCTTCAGTTCATTTCAGTTCATTTGAGCTCAAGCTCAAGTTTAGCTCCTCCGTATCTTTAATAAGTGATACATCCTGTGACGAGACGAAATCTTTTTTTTTATCACCCACTACACTACACTACATCTAAGTAACGTACGACGAATGTATACACAAGACACAAACCCTATATATACACACTAACTACGTACAAATACATCATCTCTGTAGATTCTGCTGCTCTACTGCTAGAGCGAAGAAGGAGAAATAATATTGTTATTCCTCCTGCATTCTAATTGACGTTCTTTGACAGTTGACAACCATATAGAGTCTCTACACTAGATTATTGGAACTTGATACCTCCTTCTGTGGCCAATGTCATCATGACATCAACTCCTAAATCAATTGGAGAAGAAAGTTTGTCAGGTAATAACAACTCTTTCTCAACCATTAATTTTATATCTATAAATTCCTAACAGAATCCCTAGAAATCCCGTAACTGCGCAATTCAATCCAACATTCTTTTCACCTGTGTCCCCATGTACCAAGTGCCATTTGTTTATTTCGTATCCCTACTTACTTGCATTCTCCTTTGTGCTCTGCTCTATTGGATGTATCTATCCCCAGATGGGCACAAAAATTATTCTTAGCTCAATAATTGTCTATAGACTTTAATTTTTGCCCTCTTTCCCCCAATCACTAATTACTGATTACAGACAGGATCTCAAACCCAAATACAATCCAAGACCAAGGATTGTTTACCATTTAGCATCTAATTCCCTTTCGAATCAGGGTGATGTGCCAAATATTTTCTGTTTACCAAACACAATTGATCTGGATCTGATATATCTACGTATGTAAGTATGTATATATGGATACATGCAATTGGCATGTAATACATACATACGTACGAAGGTAAATATTTACGTACATATGTATACAATATATACATAGGTACAAAGAATATGAGAAAGTGAATCTGGTGAGATACTGTTTTTATATTGTAGGTACTGTTGTACACAATATACAAACAATAATATCATGTCATGCCATACTAATACAAAGATAATATAATATACCTTGGTAGATCAGTTGAAGTCTCATTATTGCTACACTTGCTTAGATAGGTATTCTATGTATAAAATGCAATGTATTATTGCTTATATTAGTAAATAGTGTATTGGTTGGAATTTTTGTAAATTCTTTGTGTAGCATTAGCATTAATGCAGTAGGACGTAGGAATATAATATAAAATAAATGATGCATTAGCTTTAGCTACTGACTGAATAGGTAGTTTAGTTAGTTAGTTAAAGTTGGTTTACAACATGCATTGCATTACGTACGTGTACATTTCATGTATTTTATCTTTAGCTTACCTATATACATAAATACTAGTACATGTATGACAGGCATGCAGTGCAATGCATCGCAAATTGTTTACTGCGCATTTCTTTCAATACGTATTTATTTCTTGGTGTAAGTAATTTAATTATCCAGCCTCGAGAGACAATGACTTGAAAATGAGTCGTAAAAGCATGGGCAAAACTGTTGTTATCATTACATATGTTCTGCATTGTTATTTTTAGAATATGATAATTTAAATGGGCGGATGATTTATCATAAATCTAATCTCTTTTAGTGTTCACGCCACCACCATTAACTTTGCACATTTGTGTATACATTTTCCCATTTGTTTATACTTCATATCCCCTGTTATGTCGTAAACCTTTGATGATTTCAATTTCACGAACAAAATCCATTACGTTTCAATTTCCATGCGCTAATATTATAAGCTATTTTTATGCAGCAGGCAGCCAACGACAACGACGATATTAATATTAATATTCTAATCAGGGGAAATTATCTATTAGTTTTCCAGTACATAATCTTGATGGACCTTAATACATGGAAAAACATTTGTATTTGTGAATACTTAGAGATTGATTAAATCAACAATTATTATTTGCATATATTCAAATCACATCACATGTCCTTGTAAGACACGTCCTACTCGATCCACTTGCCCTGTCTCATCTTAAATCTCAAAAGAATTAGTCAATATGACCACCCAGTGTGATTCATTGTAGGTGTACTAACTGTATGACTAATATTTTTTTCCAGTGCGATGCGATGCACTGTTGTTAAAGTTGTAGTAAGAGAAAGTTTTAATGGAAAGTTTTCAGAACACAAATAGATACTAGATACCATATAGATATATTTTCTATGTAAAATGTTTGTATTAATATTGCGCTATTTTAAAAGGAACATTACTCATTTGAAGATATGTATAAAATCTTGCTCAGTATACCAAAATAATATTTTCTTTGAAACTTTCTTAGTACATGGAAACATAATACAGCATTATATGTATAATAAGCGAGCGACATAAGAGACTAGACAATTGAACCCAGGTTCTAGGTACATTACAAACTGATTTCACCGAACGACTTGTTACACTTAATTGTACGTATGTGTTAAGATGGTATCGCTTCCTCCTTCTTAAAACGACAATCTAAGATCAAGAACAAGCGTATTAGTAAATAGTAACACGCGTATTAGTTTCGGAGGAGAAGAATGGTAACAAACACATTAGCGTCTCAACTCTCAAGGCATTAAATCTGTCTCAAGATCAGTCGTATCACTAATCTTGAATGGTGTATGCGTAAAACGTAGTCTGCAAGAGTCTTCTTAGTATACGTGCTCCAATACCAATACAGATATGTACGCAGTCAGTTCACACCGTAGTGTTAGTCAAATGCTTCACTAGATTTTCTTGTCTCACATGCTATGCATTCTCTTCATTTCATTGAATGGATCAATGGGTGAACAGTGAGCAGTCACTGAGAAAGATTCTCGTAATGAATTAGTCTGTAAACACTAAAGGCGTAATTTAGTATTCTACCCAGTTGTTACGTAATGTAATGCCAACGACGATTTGTGTCCCTTTATTACAATACACTTCATAACATAGCTTCCCATTACTGCTTTAATGTAAGATTTTTCTTTTTCTTTATAGTTTTTCATTTTCAATAGATTTTTCTCATATTTAAATTGAATTGTTTTAAATTTTACAGTTAGCTAATAAAGAACATTTGAATTTTTTGAGAATGTAGTTTGATAAATCTAGGAACTGATAAATATGGGTAACCATTATGAAATATTTTTAATTCCATGTTATTACTATTACGTTGGTTTAAATTTCTAAGGTGGATGCGTAGTAATAGTATACTTACGTTCATACTTAACTCAATATTACTGAAAACTTCAAATCGTTTATGTGCCTTTATTGTATATTTCACTTATCAAAGTTCCCCAAAAATCTTGACCTTCTTTCCTTTTTTCGAAATAGTTGTTTGGTTGCAATATCCTGAATCGTTTGATTAATAATATAGTAAACCAAACGTCATATTATGTAAACCTATAGGTGGGAATCGGTTAGACTTAAAGCTTAGGTCTGATTTCGACTTTTTTGTGTAAATATGTAGTTGTATTTACACGTAGGCCACCATTGGGTAATTAATTCATGAACTTGTCACATAATATTGCTTCATATTCACTTTGTATACACAATAAATATCCAACATGCCATGCTTACATGACATAATGTTTACTAAACAGCACGAATTTGCTGGTGATTATTTATATTCGGTATGTTCACAGTCTATGCATAAAATGTTATCTCCTAAACGTCTAGTAATCATGCCGTAATCACACTTTACTACTGTTCAGCAGAAGTGTAGGTCAACCATCGCATACACAACATTTTAAAGTGACTTCTGTGATACAAGGTGCAATACACTCCTTCTGCCATGCCATAGCTAGATGATAAAAATACAGAAGTGATGACTGTAGTTTAGTATAAAGCATTTCAATATCATTAAATTGCTAATCTAATACATAGAACATAATATTAAATGGTAAGCTGCCAATATATACTGAATATATTAAATTAGCGTACCATTCTCACAGATTACTTTACTGTTATCCTTATGAGGACACTAGCGTCAATGCAATACGATTAGCGTGTAGCGTATGGTTGTGTGAAATTAAATGCTCGACCGTGACCTATAGTTTTATTTCTATTGCAATGAAAATTTTTATGGTGGGAAGTTGGGAAGTATTAGCAGATTTACCTGTTGGTAGATGAATAATAAAATAGAATTTACTCATTACACTAGTGAACGGGTGAACGCCTCATTAACCTTTAATTTAATTGCTGTAAAAATGATTGAGTTTTTGAGTTTAAAACTTTAACACTTCTTTGACTGCTACTAAATGTAATTACATAATGCATGAAATTAGTTTTCGTTTATGTGCATGGAAATGGTTATAAATTAGTTAGAGCTTAATTAGCAGATGTTAATGTTAAGAATAATTTTAATGATCGCAGATAATTAACTACTTACAGGTAATGATATTTTTCCAGAGTCATGGGTTGATGTAAGTGTCAGTCCGGGTCGGGTTACACCTGTTGCGGTTCCGGCAGTTGGACTTATAAATGGAAGTCCCTATGCTTCAGGGAGCCTTGCATCCCACATCGGAGAAGAATATTTGCGTCTTTTGAAAGAAGCACAAAGAGAAAGCAATTACTCTTCTGCTAGAGTATCCTTAGCATCTTCCCGTCGGGATAGCCGTTGCGAATCGTAAGTGACATTCGCGAAAACACTATAAAGTATAATTTCATTTCTCATGATTTTGGTATTTTTAACGATTTATGACGATTTTGCAGACCTAAAAGTCCTCCAAATAGTCCGAATGTTGAAGTGTCCAGCGGTGAAGATGAATTAAAAGGAATATTCATCAATAAGGTTAGCGCCATTTATTAATTGAATAATAAAATTAATTAATTAACCAAGCATTTACATATAGGCTACTTAGTATGAAATTGGATAGTTATAACTATGTAGTACTCTTTCATGTACTACTTAAATCATGTTCAAATAAAAACTCAAACTACACTAAGCCCATATAAGTAAAATGATGAAATTATTCTGCTCATTCCATATTTATTGCATTCATGTTCCAATATTTACGATCAAATTGAAATCTTCGGAGACTTAAGATGTTGTATTAGGTTATCATGTTACTTTTATCCCATGTATTAAAGTATATATATTTGATGTTTTAATTCTTTGTTTCTAGGAGTCCGATGCTTCGAAGGATTGGATGCTGAGTTTTTGGTCGGCAAGATGTGACAATCCCCAAAAGTAATTCAAGAGTAGTTTTCTTTTTCTATTACATTATGCACTGGCATAAGAATTTGCTTAGACACGTGTTAATTTGCATAACAATAAAAAGTATAACAGCCGTGGGACTGTTGGTATCTAATGTCGTAGTGTGTAACCGGAAAACTATGGTTTCGTATTTGTAACCTTCTTTAAATGCTCATTTCTACTTAATCTACAATAACCACAAAAGTTTGTTGTTCAATGTGTTTCTACTTAACATGTTGTTCGAATGGTTGAGGAATGCTTTAAAAAATTTAATGAAATTATTTTGCAACGCGATACTAACTTAATGAAACGTATATTGGACATGCAAACTTTTGTGGACAGTAATTGAAATATGAATAAAATAAATCAATTCACGGTTGACTTAATATTTTATGTTTGTAAAATGTTTGCAGGCGCGGGTCTCATAATCGGAACGCGAATTTGAGCTTTAGGGGAAGAAAATTTGGAGGAAAGAGCGTATTTTCTAAAGAAGTCATGTACACATTCTTTGTGTCGAACATACTGTCGCTTCTAGTTGGAGCTGGAATAGGGTAACATTACTATAATATAATTTATTTCTGCCATTAGAAATTTTGCCAAGCCAACTTTAAACTAATTGTAAATATATATTTCTTTTCAGTTTATGGTTAAGCAAAAGGTCCATTGTTGTCACCAACTTTCCACTGAATTGAATTGAAAGACTGGATGGGAGCTGCGTTTTCGATGCGCTCCTAAAGAATATGGAAACATAAAACCAGGGGATCAATAATCCCCAAATGTGCGACACTTTCCCAAAATGTCTTTGCCTAATATTTTTTTTAAATATGTTTCATATCTAGTAACATCCAGTTGTTTTACAAATTCCTAATAATAGTATATCCCTATTTCTCTGATACTTTTGAGTAACGAAAGGATCCACATGCCTAAGTTGTCCACTGGGAAATGAACCAACCTGAAGTACACATAATATAATTAAATTAGATCATTAGATATAGTAATTTAAACGTTTAATACCATCGGTAGGCATAGTTCTTGAAGGTATGTATGATAATTAAATTTATTACATAGGTATATGTATAGCATCTAGTTAAATGTATTTGTGAACGTGTATATGTATACTGTACTCACTCTGTACTGTACCGCTATTCATTATCTCATGCATTGCAATTTGTAATGGCTATTTACAATACTACATACTGTTGATATTCATATACCGTAATCATATCGCAGCCGTTGATGATAGTTAGCTGTCTCACAAGACAATAACGTAACGTAATTGATCGTAACATTGACGAATTCGCATAATGCAGTTTTCATTGTTTAATTTAATTATTTGTAAAAAGTTTTATCTTATACTACATATACTATAGCGTAAGTGTAATTCGATTGTATCATAACCATTACTTGTGAGGTTACAGCTATTATTATATGTCATAATAAAACGATAATATTTACTTGCTTTTCATTCATTTTTCCCTGAAAAACATTTTTATGTATAGTTTTAGAGGTCATTTCTTACATTTATTTGAGTTTTATTTAATTGTGAATTGAAAACAAGGGATTTGATGGAACCCAATGTATTTTTAACAGTAATGTATTACTAATGAATAACAAAGACTAATTAATATCAATATCGAAAATTCGTAGGGCTTACTGCAGACATCGCTATTCTTAATTGCTTGAATTACTTACACTTACGATATTTATATTTATTTATTACGACCTAAAATTGTGTATATTATTACTTGTTACCAATTCCATCCATATAATGTCCACAGAGAGTAATTTATCATTTTAAAGAGACTATTGAAACTGAAAATTTTCGACCTAATTGTTTATTCCTGAAAAAGAGTCTTCAACGTTCGACAGAAGTATTGCATTATGCGATGACCAAACCGAAAGAAAATACATGGCGAATGAATGTTTATATTATAAAATATTAGTAACAATATTGCAAGCCCACTCCATTTGTGTATTATTTATTGGTAACTTGTAAGCGTATGAGTGAGGCATAATAATATATTTAAGCAAGGTGTATTTTCTCAGCACGGACGTTGCGTAATGTGTACGCGTACAGAGTGTACTTTAATACTGGAGATATAATATACATAAAAGTTGAAAATTTGGACAAGTACATTATTGGACATAATTGGATGCCAATAGTAGGATATCGTACATTGTGGAAAGTGGAAGCTGTGGCAGAAGCTACAGGACCCGTAAGCTGGTTTTAGATTTATAATCTAGTACCTGCCTAGTAAAACGTAGGGTGGAAGTAGAAATAAAAAATCAAATGATTGCTATTATATATATATATATATCCTACCGATTCAAATTAGCACACTAACCCCTAGGTTGAGATTAATTCCAATTGGGAAATTTAAGAATGGTTTCATTGAGGAACCATTAACAATAGCAATTTTTAAGAATAATAATTACCAGATATATTATGTCCTATAACAACTTAATATGTGAATAATAAGTGGTAGGTCAGTGTCGGGGTATGCAAAGTAAAATTACTTAATTCATAATCTAGGGAGATTTCTTAAACATAAGTAATCACAATGTTAGCTGTAATATTTAAATAGAAGTAGGCAATTACAATAAGTAATTTTAATATGAATTATTTTATTTATTTATATAGGTATATTATTACTAATTAACCCGTATTTAATTATTATATTGCCTGTGGGAAAATAAGAAATAGATGTAGTGCGTAGAAGATAAAAAAAATTAAATTGAACTCGACACCCTCCACAAAAATGTAGCAATTCTCTTGAATTGGCTTTTGCTGACGCTGATGCAGTTTTTTGTCAAAAATGGAAATTCGCCTGCTTGGTAATTATACTCACAGATCCATAAAGGACAGTGACAAATAATAGTCAATAAAGTATTATTCACTTATTTATTTAAAACTTCGATTACTTAACAAAAACTAAATTTGCTTTAACTGTTATGAACTAAAAGTGCAAAAATATGGATATTTTAATGTCAAAGTATATTAAATCGGATGCAAAATTAGTGTTGCACAATCTCTAACAAGTAGTCGATAATTATATATTACGTAATGACAGAATAAAGCGATTTACTAGCATCTAGGTATTTTAAAATCTGCATGTATTTTCCCTAACAACTGTAAAAGAACTTTGCTGTAGTTAACAACCAAAAATTTCCAGAATAGTGATTCATGGTTGTAGCTTGTAATATTATATAGTATGTGTAACGACATGAAAAGTATATTATTGCTTAACAATAAATGCACAACGGGTTGTTTACAGTCTAATCTAATCAAAGATAATTCATCCATTGCAGCTATATTGTAAGATTTTATTTAAAGAGCATGATAATATTTTATGCTTAAAAATCATAATAACTAATGACTATGACTTATTGTCCCATCACATAGACCTTCCTGGGCACATACAGTACATTAAATAAAATAAAGCTGTTTCATTATTAACATAATATGGATAATATAAATTATA
>JAQFYC010000660.1:0-50029 GCA_034694165.1 Tomocerus mixtus
TAACTATAGGGGGAAAAAAAGTGCAATGACAAATTTATAAGGAAATTGGAGTTTCATCCATTTCCCTACCATCTACTCATCATACTTCCAAAAAGCAATCGGTAGTAAGTGCGAAGTGCATTGCAAGAAAACAGCACTTCATTAGGTGGTAATAACTAAATTAAACAATAAATTAAATACCAACCCAGTTTTGTTCGGTAATGTAATTGAATTTGGATTTGTACAATGATTACAAGTACAATCTGCAATGACTACACATGTATATGTGGTAAATATTTCTTGTAGTTATATTAATTTAAGACATAAGTAGACTATTTATTTATCTACATATATTAATGTATAATATTCCCGTTTGCATAAAAAAGTTACTTTTTAAGATTTCTGTATATTTATAGTGTATGCCTAATCAATTTTGTCTATTATGCTACAATTAATTCTATTTTGTCAATTATTTTCTATTTTCTCAATTATAATTCTATTTTCTCAATTTTGTCTATTATGTCTATTATTGCTACAATTAATTCTACATATTTATGCTTGTGGCTGTATGTGCTACAGTATTGGGCAATTTATGCATAATTATCAAAGTCTCGTCGGTGGAAAAGTGAAATTCCAATAAATTATAGCTTTTTACAGTTCCCTATAATTTTAATTCATTTCAGGATGCCCGTACTTTGTGATTAAATTCTTGGTATGCTTTGTGGGATTTTATTTCAATTTGTAAGAACTAAGAAAAGGGAAGCAGAAACGTATTTTTTGACTTTTAATGATATAGTATAGCTGAAAATTATTTTTTACTAAGTAAAAGTATACATTCCGCATGCAATTCCACAGCATAATGGTAGTTAACAAATATAATGTTTATTTCAATATTTAAATGCTAAAAAAATGTCTCTGCGCTTTGTTACTTAAGTGGACAGATGGGTACGTGGAAGTAATAAAACAGTTTTTTAAGCAAATAATGTGATTCTAAATTAAACATACGTAATGTTATTCTTCTATAGATATGTAGTACAGTAAGGATGTACTTTATTGATGGTAAATGCAGAAGTGACATAATAGCAATTTATTAAAATTGCATGACGGATACAATGCGATGGTTCCGATTTATGTTTGCAATTACATATTATTAGTTGCTTGTATTATGAAAACGAAAGACATTTGATTTTGATTGCTATTGTTAGCGCTTGTTAGCATTGTTATTAATATACTTTTAGTTTCGCCTGTCGAAAAAACAAACAATGCACCATTACCACTATGTATTGCCATTCCCATACCATCAAATCTAAGTGGACAATAAACCCACAACGCTACGACTTGATGACAATAGCCATTGCCATCGTATATATCCAACCACCTTACCGAAAGGGAAATCTTTGATTGTTAGAACTTATAGAAGTGTGCTTCGCTTTATTAACTAGATTGATACGTGTAGCTCACACCTGGTTTAGCCTGAAAGAAGCGTAACTAATAATAGTTGAGAAATAGTAGCATTGCAAAAGTTTTTCTGTATTTTTATCGGTACCTCCTCGTTTTCACTTCATCATATCAGCTTTTGTTGTCGCGAGTTCACAATAAACAGTTATTACTATCCATCTCTCTTTTTATGAACTGCGATATTACGGTAACCAGATAACTTATGAAATTCTGCAGGTGCTCTTCTTATATAACTACATTTTGTATGTTATGTAGATAATTTCCAAAGAAATAATACAAACATTTCAAGTTTCAAGACTTGAATAGAAAATACAGTTGTGAACGACGAAATTTCTGATATTTTGCATTTTAATTGATTCCAAGTGCGAAAAAATGAAATTCCTTGTAAGTAATGTGCAAATTTTCTCAACCGTTTCCAGTTGCAATTAGTATGATCACGCTTACATTATTATTAATGCTTTAACACTTATCTGTAATTGTTACCGTCATGTCAGCTTGTAGACACCTACCAAACAATCTCCTTTATAATTATTAACCAAAATCATGCAGAGCTCTTATTTTTGTTCTTTATACTCTTCTTACTTTTAATTTGTGCCCACATCTTTATGTACATATCACAGTATGCAGTGCAAAGCTCTTTATGTTTAAAATTGTCTAATAAGATTTATTTCCAGCTTTCCCTTTCTCTTTCTAAGGGCAAATTAATGCTAATAAATAAATAAGGAAATGTTATACTAGTACTACTATTGTACATAGTGCAGGATTATCTGATGATTATGAATTTCTCTAATTTATGTTCACGTTCTATTTACATAAACAAAAATGCCATAAAAGGTACATGTTTACGAACTTGTCAAACAGTTAATCTTTAATCCCCGAGTGCTATATAAGTATTATAAGTATGGAGCACAGGATTTATGTGGAATATGTGTAGAAAGGCCATTTATGAACTTTGTTTTCTCAAAGGGTAGGGTTAGTGTATTAAATATGCAAACATTGCATTGGCAGTTGGCCCACATTAAACGAGTCTTCTCTTGTTCAATCCATATAACTATTATAACAAAACAACATAACACGCTTTCATATTAAATATTATGCCATATGTGTAATGGGTAAGTAGCTAATTTTCTAAATAAGTGTAAACACACGTCAGGACAGGAAATAAGCGAGACTCTGCTCTGATCTAATGTAGGTTAGGATTGTGGACTCTGGCTTGGCTTGTGGATTAATGCAACTTACAGATAATGTGTTTTCTTTATTGTCTTATAAGCCTGCCCATATATATTTACATTTTTTGTATACTAGAACGTGCGTACAGAACACTATCAACTATGCACACAAAAACTTGCTATTATTTATTTACACTTATCTGCTGCCTATAATCGTAATCGTTAAAAAGCTGAGCAAGCGTGTAAATAATAGTAATACTTGCAATTAGGGTAATTAGGCTAAAGTCGTATAGCAAGTGTAGTACAGATAAGATAATGTAGCCTACTTATATAAGCACTTGTTTATTTTGCATATTTACATATACGATAGGTAGTAGGTGTAAAAAGAGTGACAGTGACAGCAGGTGGGTTGAGCAGCCGGTCTAAAAGGCCAGCCAAATGTCAGTACATCTCTTGACCTGTAATTAAAGTAAACTTTTGATAACAATGAAATTACATCTTTGAATATCAAATTAGGTATAGGATTCTTTATTTGCGTATTACTATTGGTTGTCCTAACCATTTACGTACGCATTGATGTGATGTGGATTCAAACTGCAATTAAAAATCTGTTACCAACCAGTATTTACATAAGAATCTAATTCTTTCTTTTTTGTTAAACTGCGAAGGAATGTAGGTAAATGATCCTATGTATTGAATTGTATGAAGTAAATATGCAATAAATGCAAAAACTTGCCGATCCCTTACTTTGGTTTGTATAGAATATAGAACAATGAAATTATATTGGCTTATGAGAGTAACCTTGTCTAATTTAATTGCAAATCTGCCAATGTGTTGTAAACTTACATACAATAGAGGTTTACTTACATACATTTACTAAAAAGCTAAAAATGTATCTATGTACTACTTACATGCATACAATTAAGTGTGATAAATATTTTCCTATGGCGTTCCTGAAGATATGGATTCTTAGTTAGACCATGTAAAGCTTGCCTACCAATAGGTAGTTAATGTTCAATAATAACTTTAGCATTATGCAAAATGAGCCCAGTTAAACTCTATAATAATTAATTGTGTACTATGCTATAATCCGGTGGTGAAAAATTCTATTCTGAATCAATTTAGTGAATTTAAAAACGATTCACCTGAACCAATACCGCAGAAGCATTTCTTGTTATATTTGTAGTAGTGAGCTCTAACCATCTACTAACTGTAAAATTGTATTCTTTCGCATAGTATATACCTTATCATTAGGTGGTATGTTCTGTATAAATAAAATAATTTACGCTGTGTGGTCCAATCTACTATGCCAAGGTCCCCAAGTGGTCTCCCTATTATTAGATTCTTTTAAGATTGGCAAAAGATGAAAAACGGTATTCCAATTGTTTGAATATGTATGCAATCTATAAGGAAATGCGAAATAAAACAAGCTGCAATAGTTGCAAATTATAATAAATAAATAGTAGGTGCTTCCATATGATAGTATCTATATGTAGTATTAGTATGCAAAGTTGTACAACTAACGGGTGACGAAAAGAAAACGGTTTGATGATCAAATTGAATCAAGATGAAATGAATAAGATGGGACGAGACGAAGTTAAGCACATTGAATTCCTTTGTAGTCGACCTCCTACATTTTATTATAATATCACAGAGCTATAAAAGCCCAACATCATTCTCTATCGTAATAACATGACAATGACAATTAAACTGAACAGTGCAGTACAACAATCCAAACTCAAAAGTTACACAAGCCAAGTCAAATACATTATTACATAAGTCAAATCTTCTCTTAAGTCTATTTATATAACTAAACCTAAATTAAACTACAGTACACAGACCATATAGTATATGTAGTAAGTGTTTACTGTTATTGTTACTGCGTAATACTTATATGTAGTAGTATAAATCATTTAATATAGCAAAATTCACCTGTACAATTATAAGCACAGCTAATGATAAGTATAAGTAAAGATAAGAACTGATATTAACTGTATAGTGAGTGTGTGTTTTGATTATATTATTTAAGTAGGTAAGTATCAATTAGTATTTCTACAATTAGTAACATTTAATTTAAACACACAGGAGGCACACATTGAATCGAATGTGATCTTATTACTTATACAATACAGAAACAGATTTTCTACTTAGGTTACTAATACATACAGATAGTAAGTATAAATCCTTAAATACACACATAATATAAATACATACAAAAAGTACCATACTAGACAACGGCATTAATTACCTAGACTGAGTAACCAATTGAATTGACACAATTGAACATTAAGCACACATTTTTATTATCAGTGCATCTTTTTTATCTTTGATGCTAACTGAGTTAGTGAATAAACAAAGAAACAGCTATTTAAAGACAGTAGTACAAGGAATAAAATTGTTTAATGTAATAAACAAGTTAATTGAACCCAAGCAAAAATCAAGGAAGGAGAATGTACTTCTACACACACGAACTGCAAAGTTATATTATAAGTAACACCTTAAGTATGTAGACAGTATAATATTGAATAACATTGAATACACTTTGAATGAGCTCCTTTATATCAAACTCATTCATACAAATACACGACATGTAGTTTGTTATTGAGATTCTAAGATAATTTTTGCCACCCGACGTGCCCGAAAGGATGCAATTCTTTTAAATTGCATCACACATAATGATAAACGTAACCATACAAAATCAAACGTGTTATTTAAATCCATTACCATTACCACACAGATTAAATTCAAATCCTTACGCTATGTTAGTAACTACATAATATCTTCTTCATACATTTTGTCATTTGAATCTTTAGAATTATTCAGTTCTATTCAATGTTTAAGGTTTTTAGCGTTTACTTCGTATATAATCGTACATACATAGATAGAACGGGACAAATCGGAACAATTTCGTATTACTTTATATAATATTATCATTATTCATATATGGAAGGTTAAGGACCAACATAGCATGTAAAAAGAGATAGAGGAATCTTAACAATACTGTTACTATATTATCAACCTAAGACAATAATACAAATACATAACACGTACTTCTAATGATTACAAGAGATGATGACCTATAATATAATAGTGTAATGTAAATATTATGTATTGTAATTATGTGTGAGGAAATGACTTGACTAAAAAGTAATTCATGCAAGTGTAGCGATTTATACTTCTTATATTCACTTCTTCCTTCTTTCTGCAATAAATGCTACAATAGGATCAATAATAATATAAATGACTACAGTCTTAACTATTTTACTATATATACTCATTGTAAATTCTCGCTAAACCCAAAGCTGAATCCTATCCCCATTTCCACTTTCACGTATCCCTTTCCGTGGTGTTTCCCATATTTTATTCTTTAGCGTAACTACTCTTACATTTTCCAAACATTTATAACTTTCATACTATAGACAACTCTGATTCTTTTGACTAGCAATTATCGCACCTCTATATCTTTATTAGTGTCAACTACGGTAAATGTCTTGTCTGCAAAGAATTCACAATACTATATTAACATGTTAAAAGTTTTAACTTATACATATTTAAGCTTTACAAGTTTTATAATGCGCAAAGCTAGTGACCAATGCGTTTTATAATAATTTAAACCTGTTTCTAACATTAATAGTGATGATACTTGATTGTAGGGATAAAAGTCATGGAATTGTTGTCAACTTACTAAATAAATCAGCACAAAACATTTCTTAGACAACAAATACGACAGAAGACAGCTACGTATTTACCTACAATGTACTAATTTATATTTTTAGGCGAGTTAAATATTACGATTGCCGCTGATTGGTGTGAATAATTGTTTAATTTTAGAATTAGCCTTTTATATGTATGCAGTATTTACTTTTAATGGTATATGTATTGTAATTGGTTTTGTATTAACTGTGGTCAAAGGGTTTAATATTGCTAGCTATTGGTCTAGCTACTATCAATGCTAAAAGGTTGAACTATTTGCGTATCCTGTGTTAATTTACTATATGTATGCTTTAGCTAATAAGTGGTTCGAATTTTGACTTACATATCTAAGATATTGTAAATTTTGAGTTTATCATTAGTTAGTTTAGTAAAAGATTGGAGTTGTATTGAATACAATGAGTTTGCACATGAGATTTACATGACAGCGTCCTGCAAGGTACAATTTGGTAATCTGGTACATACTACACTTAACATTTAACATCTTCCTACTAGACACTTCAGTAAGAAATGTGTTAAGGTTATAGCTTTAAATTGACAATCTGAAGTTAATGCCAAACTCCTAAATGTGTAGATTGTGTGTGTGTTGTGTGATAGTTAAGTACTACATATTACTAGTACTAATTGCCATTTATGTATTTATTGTTTCCTACCTATGTCAAAGTTTATCAGTAGTTGTATACATATAGTATAATACAATAGGTATACCTTAGACTTAATAGTTAGTGACATGATCCTTAAAACAATTATCAAAGTCAGAGTGTTGAGACGTTATGTTCTTTCTAACGATACGTACCGTTATTACAGAATTATAGAGACAGACAGAGAAGAGATTATGTAATTGCACCAAAAGATGCATCTGCTTAGTATTTCATGTAATTGTTTTTCTGACAGGCTTATACTAGTACAAAAAATGCTTTTCCTACGTTATCGATAAGCTAAAGATCTAACTACAAACATTATTAGCACAAAAGTGTTAGTAAACTATTTTAAATAGCATACTGCTACAAATAGGCTACTATCTAAAATGGTGATGCAAAGGAAATGTTAACTATAGATAAAGTATTGATCATTATTAAACGAAACTAATTGTGAATTAAATACTTTTCAGCTTATTGTCCTGAATTTGGTTCCCCAATCCTAAACTTTTCTAGATAACGAAAATCTTCGCCTTGGTACAGCACAAATTACCAACTACATATTAAATATGTACTATGGCTAAGATTAATTGCTTACTTACTGTATACTTTATATCCAGATACATGTTATACTACAAGAACAAGTTTATGAAATGAAAGTTTAGTATTTAGCACAGTTACTTTTAGTTTGCTTCCCTAATCAAAAGACAATAATTAGTAAGACAAGAGATCTTATGTCATTATATAGCATAGTATTACATTTTACAGTTTTGGCAATAACCAATGCTGTTCTGTTGTTAGTATTGTGTACTGTGTTATAAAATTGTTTGCTATTGCAGCACAGATAATTATAATTGAAGCCCAATTTTCCTATTCATGTTACTTTGCTTTAGTAGTTAGTGCTTAATATTTAAGTTAAAATTTTAATGCCTGCTGTAAGTTACTGTGAGATCTGTTCTTGCCTTCGTTTGTTGTAGTATTTATGTATGCATGAATTTGTTTAATTAATTTTGAGCCTTGGCTATTTTATTATATGTATTATGTGTAATAGTATTATCTATGCTAATTGTTAGGTTAAGAGTGCGAGCGAGTTTTCATTAACATTATCACCAGCACTGGCTTAAGTTGCTTACGAGACATTAAAACTGAAATCAAAAAATGCATCGAATTAGGAATTACTTAGGGACCTGAAAAACCTATATTACATAAATTATAATCAAAAGACTACTTGGATGATTATAATATACTGGGTATTCACCTTTGAAAGATAATGAATGATTTAGTAGAGTTATATGCGATTGTCGATTTTTAGGTTAATTACCAAAGTTATTTAAGTGTAAAGAAAAAATTATATTATTCCTATATTTCTTCGAGTATAAATTTTCTCAAAACATAAATACCTAAATGACAAAGAACCTAAACTTATACATTATTATACCAAGGAGAGAAAGCTAAGGAACATAATTGTGACATTTAAATAATATTTGCTCGTCATTTCGCAAGTTAATGTCAGTTATAATGCAAGGATACGCGAGGACAAGAGTAACATCATCTTTTGTCAGTAACTTTACGACAATTAAATAGCCATTTGATAACTCTTGCATTTCTTTCAACAATGGAAGGTTCCCCATGCTGGACAACGATTGTTGGGCCTCCGTTATTATTCTGAGCATTGTATCCTCCCCCGCCGACTGTTCTGGATCCGATTTTAACGCCTACTGGGGAGTCCCCGCTATCTACACTACCTCCTCGTCTCGGTACGGAATCTACGGAACTAACACTGGAGAAGAAAACGGGCGAGGAGCTCCCTGACTTAGTTCTTGTCAACTGGTTCAAGGGACATGGTGGTGGGACTTCTGTGGCCGTCGCTGTATTGTCTAAGCCAAGCATATCGAAAAATCGCTCTAGTTCGCTGGAATTCTTAGAAGGGCGTTTTGTATCCAGAGTACTACTGTAATACACAGGTTGCGGTACAGGATGTTGATAGTGAGATTGCTGTTGCTGGATATTTGCATGGGATTTCAGTTGATGAGTTGTTGGGTGAGGATGATGTGGGTACGGAGGATAAGGATAGGAATGGTGGAGATGTTGGTGATGGTGGTGGTGATGGCTGTGGTTGTGGCTGTGACTAAATGTGTGACTGTAGCCTGCTTGGTGGTTGCTGTAATGGTGGTTTCGGTGTACACTCGTCCGGAAATCAGTACTCGAGATGGAATTGTGAAGAGGAAGTGGTGGCGGAGGTGGAAGACCCAAATCTACATGGACGAGAGTAAACCCTTGGCCAAGTCCAGCACCAGCTTTCATGTAGCGATGACTTAGGTCAGACTTAGAGCGCAGAATTGGACGTCTCTGAGGGGACACCACGGAGGATGTTACCGTCGTCGTTTTCTTAACTGCAAATTAAAAAATAAATAATTATCATTTTACGATTATTACATTTATATAATAATTATCAATAATCATTCGAAGATTTTATCTACTTTGCTCATTTAGAATAAATGTAACAAAATCTTTAGAAATTATAATTGGTCTTCTATGTGGAATATCAAGGGTAACACAAAAACACATAATTTGACTCGAGAAAAGTTTCACACTATCGTCCGGTCAAAGTACATATAGTATGTATTATTGTTTCAAAATGCATTGCAAACCTACCTAATTTGCCTTCAATCCATAATGCCCATTTAATTAATAGGAGATACCTATGACCTATCTGTATTTTAATATGCCTTCATAATTACTATAATTCTAATATACGCCTTTCGTTATTACTGTATCCATTATGACATGATCTCCTAGGCTCATTTCTTGATAAAGATTATCATATTGTGGTCTACACGGGTTCAAATTCATTTACGTACACCATATTTCAAAGATTTCAGAAACCCAAAGTTAAACTTGAGAGCAATAATTATTATAATGTTCTGACTGTATTTGGCTTCCATCGTATGATAACCTTTTGAAGTCCTCCGCTAAGGTCACATTAATTTATAACTACTTATACTATGATAATAACATTTAGGATGAATTTATTACCCAGTCACCTATATAAATGAATGCAATGAAAAAGGTTTACACATGTAGATTAAACATAATGAAATCACCATTACACAATATTACTTATGTACGAATTTAGCAGACGGGATGTGCTTAGATCTTTTTAATGTTTAGTACTTTCATAGTCATAATATCTTCATGTATTTCAATTACACATACATAATATTATGCAATTTCGCTGTGCTGTGTGTGCTACATATACGCACATATGTAGTATTTCATTTACCTGGTGTAATTAGTCAAAGTCAAAGTAGTTCATGATATGGAACTGATAATATATTTTTATTGTGTATGTGCATACACAGATTATACAGATAAGAGATATAGAAGAAAAACCTGATCTAAAACCCGAATTTGTTTGACAGGACAAACATTACTGATGAGAGATGAGAAATGATCGGATAGTATCACTATTTATGAAAACTTGTTCCGTGCTCCATTAAATGTGCAGCTTCTAAACCATATTATATAGTGTGTTCTATATAGTCTGCCTTCTTATACTGTTCCTATGTTCAATGTGATCTTCTAAATTGCATTTACGTATAGCATTTACCACGTTTATGTATGCGCATAAAGTTATAATTATATTACATATATGAATGTGAATATAATTATATTATTTAACTTTTGTGTGCGATGTATGTGCATTTAGCTCATGAATAATTTGATGGATACGATGATAGGATAAAATATTAATGCCCATTACGATTTACGATGATCTATTACTACAAATGGTGAGATTCATTAAACACGTCTCAGGTTGAACTATGTTGAACTTAACTCACATCCCATTTACTATCTTCCTTTAATCTCTTGAACTGAAATGGGAGCAATTTTCTAAAAGTACGGTACAAATTACCTCCACCCTAGCAGGGTGTATACTTTTTCATTCTCCTGATAGTATATGCATGTAGTTATACAATCATGGTCATTAGATTACATTATTACATCCTAGAATATTAGTAAAAGATTGAAAGTAAAGGTAAAGACCGTAAATTGGAGAAAAAACTAATATGTGTTTGAAAATTGGCTATAATTTCTTGAATAATTCATATTTCGATCTAATTAGTTGTATTACCAATGTACGTGTTCATTTATGCATAAAATAGTATTACTAGAGTGTGTAGAGAAAGAGAGAGAGTCGAAAAACTTTCAGTCTCACCGAGATGGATGTAATATGTAATGTAAATGCAAAGTTTCTAAATTGCCTGCATTTACCATTTCTACATGCCCTTCTATTTGTACTACACATATAATCATGTAAAAATGTACATTTAAATATCATGGACGTTACGCAGAATGATTCGTGTATTTGTATAATTTACGAAGTAAGGAAGTTAAGGGAAGGAAGGAACTCAGTCGTAAGTAGGCACCTAAGTAGGAAAGCAGAAGTTTAGTTTAGGTACAATACAACAAAAAAGTAATTAATAGTTGGAGGTACATAATGTCTTGCTATAAATAGCCAAGCGACCTAGGAAAGTACGTCGTATGTATTATCTGTAGTACAGATATTAGTAGCAGGGAACTAAGCTCCGTAAAGAGTAAGATGCCAAAACCTTGCACTTGAACATTGAAGTTGAAACGAAAACATGACCCAGTGGAATTAATTACAAGAACTCAAATACAAGGCTCTCACAATTAGTTAATGTAAATATTAATGCGAATTTGCATATGCAGAGCCCTCATTTTCTCCATTTCTCATCCTAACATCTTTTATAATGTTAATGGGCTTTTTGACGTCATGACTACATCCATCGTCACTAAACTCACCTTTAACATTAAGCTTCCCAGCTTCTTCCCTTGCGATTCATTATATTCTAATTTCACAGAATCATGCAAATTTTATTAAATTGAATCTGGTATCCTCGTGGGAGATTGGAGGAAATTGCTCTGAAGGAATCCTACATACTACATCATTTCCTACCTATCTGTACCTGCAGTGCTGACGATCATGGTGAAGACCAAAGAATTTTCAGCTCATCTAAATATCCCTGCAATGCATGTACCTAACACAAGGTTTAGCTCCTGACGAGATGGAGTGATTGAATTTTCACTCTAAAAAGTTAAAGACATGGTTTCCTAAGAAAATACTATTACATAAATCATGTTGCAGATTGGCATGGCTGTGCAGGAGCTTTGACAAGATAATAACTATTATCGAAAGATGTAACAATTATGTGATCTCATACATACATACCAATAGTTCTAAATTTTACTTTTACTGTAGTTTTACCGTAGTATAAGTCCTTAGTCGTTAGCAACTTATATGGTAAGAATCAATGTCCATAAATACTGATGTTAAAATGCTCCAAAGCACAATGGACTTGAAAGGTAGGTGAGTTGGTGAGTAGTATGGTACCAGAACTAGAACCAGACCACTAACTCATCACATAAAGTCAAAGTTAAAACGCAATCGAACGTAGAACCAATTATCTTTCATCTGTTAAGGTACCTTTATTATGATGTCCATTTTGTCCATATAAATTAGTTTTCTTTGTTCCATATTCATTGACAGAGACAAATATGGAAAGGTTGCTGGTATCTCCAAAGAAAGATACGCTAATCCAGTACCTACTTATGACAGATAACTTTATGCTCATTTATGATGGAAAATGTAAATACGAAATATGTATTCATGCTACTTACGTATACCGTACATATTATAGGGATGTTTTTTCTAATAGAGGCATTATTGTCATAAGTCAGTAGGTATCCTTTTCATTTTGTGTTGTAGTGTCCTATCGATGGATATATACATATTTATCAGGATACTTGATTACTACTTTTTAAGGTTGAATTAGAGTATATATGCAGTACCTTACTGATAAATTTTTTTGCATACTCAAGGGAATTCATAATTTTATTAGGCAAAAAATTATTCTAAGTAATAATAATAAATAGTTAGATTTTATATATTAAATAGCTATTTATTTCATTTTTTTAAACAAGGAAGTGGGGTGCGAAATATTTCATTTATTTCTCTATTTCGGGCGAAATATTTCGCGTGCCATGTCTGCCTATTATAGCACAATATGTGTTTGACTCCATATTCTACAAGGTGGAAAAAATAATCTGTAGTATCTGTATAATATATAAATAATAATTTGTAACAATAAAAACTATTCGAAAGGAAAGTAAAAATGTTTTTGATAGAACAATATAGCACACTCCATTCTATGGTACAAAGCTGCAGTAATTTACAAACATGTCAGTTGTATTCTTCTTTCCTGATTAGATTCTCATTACTTTTTTATGTACAATAGATTAAATGCAGTTGCATGCACATGGATCTCTCCCTTCTTTAACTTTCTGTAATATGACTTCCCAGCCTTATACAAAGTTCAAAGTCGCGGCCTTATACATACATACATTGCATTTCTTATTGAACTTTGCTTCCAATTTTTTGTATGCAAAGCTTTAAGGAACTGATGCCATAAGTTATCTCTCCTATATATATGCTGATCGTGAGCAATGTAAGTAATCCATCTGTAATACATAGTAAAGATGCAAAGCAGACCTTGGGACCGACCAAACCACTCTCTCCGTTCAAAAACACTCAACGCACTTGTTTGGAATTTGGACTGTTGTGCGTAACTCTGTTCTGTTCTGACAGCCAACGCAAATTCAAATTCAACCAATTCGTATTCCACTAACAGTATCGAGACAAAACGAATTTCGTTTTCTAAATGCAAAAGGTTAAGATGTTAAGAATAAAGGAGCACACGACTTTGACTTATGCTATGCAAGGCTGTATGTAGACTTTTTTCTCTTTTCTCTTACGATTAGACAGACAATCTCATAACTTGTGTCGCATGTTGCACCCTTTCATAAGCTGTAGCTTTCGCTGTAATATAAAAATATTTCCTTAGACAGGATTAGTTGTAGACTGTAGACGCAATGAAGAAATGAATCTTTATCCTTTATCTTTATACAACTTTACTAGAATAAATACTTGGAACTATTTACAAACGAGACGATTGAGTTTTCAAGATATTTAGTCTGAACTATGAAATAAAGTCTGATGTCTGAACAACGAGATTCCTTATTTGACTTTATGTATTAGTTTTCATTTTGCCAAGATGCATACTATCCTGCAGTCCTGAAGTTAGTTACTGTTCAAGTTCAGTCGAAGCGAATCTCATTTCAAGTTTAGTTTACGCTCCATTATAAACAACAGGCACGTACTTTCTTCTTTGCATACTGATATCTTTCCTTGACATTTATAAAAATGTGTATATAGGTATAATGCTTATTACAGTATTAAAAAGTACATAGTCTAACATGCGTCCATGCGTTCGGAGTCACTGGCTTTAAGTAATATCTGTCTAACACAGAGACATGACATAAAAAACTAAAAAGTTTAACCTTTTGAAACCACAAACATACATAGTACTAAGTATTCTGTCTGAACATTAACTTTTCTACTACTAGATACATATCATTTGAGCAAAATTACCGTTAAAGTTCTCTATGTCTAACAAACTATACTTAAGTATAACTATTCCTATGTAGACAGAGGTTTTTAATGCTTCTCTATATTTAGAACATCAGATCTTTAAGAGCAAAAAGGTCAAAGATTAATTTTGTTACATTTTGTTCAAACAATTAATTTTATTGTCATAATACCAAGTTATTACTAATATTACTTCCTTAATATATGGTTTGGCAGATTACAGCAGTTACCCATACTATGATTCGATTCAAAGAATTATTGCTTTCCTAATTGGGCTTGCGTTGTGAGGGAGGGTAGCACAATTATAGCTATTAATCATCATTACAAAAACTTTTGGTAATTTAGATCAACTCACTCTGCTATATAACTTCACTTTCTCCTTCTCTTTATCTTGTTTATTTCATTTTGTGTCTTAATACTGTTTTTGGATTCAGCTCAGTGTGTTCAGTCATAATAAATAAGTAATATAACTGACATGAGCTTAATCGCTTCTGACATTGACTACTAAAACCTCATCAGAGTGAAAACAATCTTGTTAAGCAATACGTTTTTCGAACTAATTGATGTTTCCATTTTTGTTTATTAATGGCATGAAAAAATGAATTAGCGCAATATTATCTATATAGTAGTATGCCCGTAGAATAATTTTGAACGCTTAATGCAATGGGAAAAGCTACCATTTCATGGTTTATGAAACAATTCATGTTATCAGAAGAGCCATACATGTTTCATGCACCGTACATTTTGATGCTATGTGGAAATCCTCTAAAATCATAAATCAGTCTTTCATTCAAAAGCGAAACTGCTTCAATTTCTATATACTCTTATTGATTACGCCTTCATACAAATATTAACAGCAGCAGACAGTCTAACATTGTATATTAAGATAACGTCATCATGTCAGGAACGTATTAACTTCTCATTACAACATGTCCTACCAATTATTATCGGTGGCATTTGAAGTCCCTCACTAAACGAAATAGGTATTTTTAGTTCACTAACTATCCTTCTGTATAAGCATAAAATACAGTTTTGTATGTACGCAATTTTCCTTTGTACGATGCCTTCCCAGTTCGCTTTCTTACGGTGTACGATATTATCCTGATACCGAAAATTTTCCTCAATTGAATCGAATGGCTCATTTTTATGTAAATGTTGAAATACATAGGACAACAAGTGGGTAAATACTCAAATGTACATTACATGACGAAAGGAATTTCATATACTGTCAACCGAATATACATAGTGCAGTGCTTCTGCTTAGGCATAATACTAGTAATTTCCATAATACATGACATGTAATTTGGCAACTTATTTATTTAGCGTGCATTTATTATTTCATACGGAAAACAATACCTTACTGGTAAATACAACAACTGCAGATGTGTAGTTTTGCTAATCGTATTATTAACTTACATAAGTTATATGAAATAATTTTAGAACTTATCACATTACTATACTAAAATACCAGTAAATGTAGCAGTAGTATATTACTTAATAATTATTTAGTATAGTAACAAAGCGCCACTATATTACATAGGTACCTATGCTACTTCTGCATACCCATAACAGGAAGTGAATTGTATGTAACTGTGCCGAACATGTACCCCCAAAAATGTAAATGTATTTGATTTTTGTGCTGAACGTAACACATAAATAGATTATGATTCTACGCTATCCTTATCCCGTATGTCAGCATGTAAGTACTATCTGTGCTATTGTACAGGGCAAAGTACAAACTATGCATACTTACTACACAATCAATATGGTGTCCTCATGGAAATTTTACTTGAATTGCAGTTACAATTTACTACTTACTGATAAAATAAAACGACTATGCATGGACATGGAAACGGACTTTGGGCTGTCTAGCTATACAGATGCTTTGCACATTAGAAGAAAATGACCATATATGTTATATCATAACATAGGTAGTAGGTATAAGTTACCTATATTTCTATTACATTTGCACACTTATGAAACAAATCCCCACGTACTTACTAGAGTTATTTGATTTGGAAACCAAAAATACTTATGCAAAATGTGATCAAAGGAGCTGACGACTTTCATAAGAGCCATTGAATTCGTAATATAATAAATGTATATGGGAGGGCATCATCTCCTCGTCACGTCAACTAAGATATAAGAGGTGCATTATATTCCTAATTTATGTAGATGCCAGGCCAGACACGTCGTAAGAAATGGCTTTTTGCTTTGGTTTTTTGTGAACAAAATATGCAGAGCAGAATCGCAGATACTTGGGCTTGTCATCTTTTGACGCAATATTTCAATTTGATTCAAAATTGCCAGAATCTCCATATGAGATAGAGCTAAAGACTAGAAATGGGAACTTGGATGAATTGTGGACGACTATGACGAAGTGGTGAAACTTAGCTCGACATCTTTTCTCTGTCATTGTCATGTCACCTCAAAGAGAAAGAAATGAAAATAGAATGAGAAACTCACCGTCATTTGAGTGCGAGGATGTGAGTGGTGTCTGTGTGCTACTGTTTGTATTATTATTCGGAGTTTCCGAGGCTCCCACTTTGCATAGAACATTTTCAGTGACTGACTTGGGGATGGGCAGCTTTTTTGACGATGAGATCAAGACTCTTGAATTCGGTGGAAGGGAAATGGGCTCTCGTTTCCCACTCGAGTCGTCATCCCCGTCATTGTCACCACCATCTAGATCATCTACATCATCTGGCTCGTTGTCGGCATCCGCCCCCGGCGAGGAAGAGGATCCGCCCCCTCCTACTCCGGTATCACCTTCGGGAGACATTGCACTGGAACTTGAGCGTGGGGAGCGAGACTGCGAACGAGATCTGGAGCGAGGAGAATAGCGCATAGAGACATCAGATAAATCAGGAACTGATTTGCGACTACGGGTGCTCATAGAAGACACTGAAACATTGATAGACACGACGGACATAGCTGCCGAGAGCGGGTGATGCTTTTGACTGGCTTGTCGAAGAGACCTGTCTGATGCAGATGAATTTTGACGATCTAGCATCGGAGTGACTGGAGTGGAGAACGCCGGTGGAGGACTTATAATAGGACCAGAATCTGACATCGGAGACTCCATCACAATATCGGGCGGTGGTGTCGGTGGCAATATTGGGGATGGAAGTGTTAACGGTACCGAAGAGTCAACTAAATCTTTTGCTAACGGATCTTGGAGCAATCTTCGTAATTTAGAATGAGTATCCGGAGGATGATGCTCAATATCACCTTGGGAGCTTAAACGACGTGGAGGGGGCGGAGGCTGCATTGACGAATCGTTTCCAGCCGACACAGCATTAGGGCCTTGGAGACGCTGGGGAAAATCCTGAGGCCGAACTGGCTTTGAGGTCGTTCGTGGACTTTTCGGTGGCAGAGGAGGCGGACTGTCGTCTTCCTCTCTGTGCGCTTCGTTACGTTTACCTGCAATTATCATAAAAAACAAAAATCTGTTAATTCATTTCCATTATTGCACGCATCACGCATATTTACACACACTGCTCATTATTTTCTCATTTGATTTGATTTCACATACGTACAAACTCTATCTGTACTAGCATCCTAGAAAAAATGCATCGTTTACTGACAAAAATAGCTTTTTAACTGTACATACAATAGTGAACTCAATTTTGTCCCTGTCCAGGAAATGAAATGAAAAATTATATAAACTCATCACATAATCCTGAAACGCACTTGTAATCCAAACACGGGGACCAAATACAATATACACGCACAAGCGAACTAGGTAAGTAGCTTTGTGTTACCTAAATACATTGCATTGTATTTTGCAACATTGCATGAGTCAGGTGAATACTAACACTATAAAACCACAAAAGCTCATATACAGAAGAGTTAGAGATACTTCTACTCATAAGTGCTTTGTTTATATACCGGCTATTTACCATTATGCCTAAAGTTAACATGATGAGAAAAATACATGTATTAATGTACACTACTTTTCACTATGAAAATATAGGCTTTCAATTATTTTTAGGATTTATATAGATTTTAACAAAATGAATAACATTAAATATTTGGTAAAAAAGATGATATTGAAAAACCAAATTATGAATCTAATGCTACTTTATGAAGTACAAATATATTTAGGCTAGGATAATAAGCTGAACAGAGCTACAATAATATAAAATATCACAATATATTGCAATAGTGGACGGAGAAATGCAATTATACTAATAATACCTGTGCCTGTGTGTGTTCATGATATATTTATGTACAACGTGCCTGCACCAGGTACTAATGTACCTACTATCTACCTAAGTACTAGTTTACATGTATGATGTACTAGTTAGCATACACATAACATGGAACCAAATGGTCCAAATTGGAATATGGGAAACGCCCCTGTGAAAACGGATATTAAGTACAAAATCCCCACGACCCAGGTTACTAAAACTCTAAAACCAACAACAGAATGCAAAGCATTGCAAACAAAGGTCTACGGGCCAGCGACAGCAACTACGCTTCCTGATCTATATCTCGATACTGCACTACATACTGTCCATACTTTTCAATGTTCCGATCTGCCCATTAGTTATCTTTGCACTTTAAGCCTCATATATCTATTTTTAGGCACAAAGCTTAACGTAAAGTTGTAATCCTAGTTTGAGAAATAAAAAATTTAGCAGAGCTGAAAAAACGGGATGTTCTGTAATTTTCCATTGTTTTTGTCTCTATTAGGAAGGATGCTACATATTACCTATTGTACTGATCGTTCAACTGTAAGTCTCGACTGAACTGTCAAGGCATACAACAAAAGTAAACTGACGGCTGGCAGGTAGGATACTGCTGTGTTATTAAAATTCAATGAATGCAAATCTATTTAAAGCCCATTTCATTCAAACAAGCAGTACAGAGCATTTCCGATACCTATAAATATAGAATCGTCGTCACATCTACCGTTAAGTGATTTCATTTGGTCATCGAACTAATAAATTGCACTGCGGTTTTTATAACTTTTGTACCTATATAGTTAAATTTTATGGCAATACAGGAGCTGAGTGAGCAGAACTTGAGCCTGGGTAGTACCACATAATGACTATAATTTAGACAACATGTTATTTATCAATGTAATAGATTGTACAAAAAATCCTACTCTACTTTTACAACGAAAGGCTAACCACACGCATGCTACGCAAAAAATTCGGCACACAGTACAACCACAACTTAAATAGACAACCCACATTTTTCTTTAAGCCTTATAAATACCTACTTGATGTAAATAATTTTTAGGATTGCTAAAAATTAAGTACCTACGCTATTTCAGATTAATAAGGGAAAAACTTGGCAAATAAATAGGAAAGCAATAAAAGCGATCCCTTTCCAGAAACCGAAACCATTTCGTTAATCATCAAGTTTGTGTACTTAAGCTCTTTAGGTACCTCGCAGTCACACTGTATACTGTATACTAACGATAAGTAAACACACATGGTCTTTAAAAGCTTGCAAACTACAATTACATAAAAACTTAACGATATGTACGTAGGTAAAGTATAGGCATACAATAATATGCATATTTAAGTGCAAAGGCTCCAATACCTGTCCTTATATGCATTATTATTACTATTCGCCAATAAATCACTGCGACAACTTTCTTAGTTATTGTTGTTCTTTCTAACTACTTAATTACACAGCAGACGAAGATACAGATACGCACAAGGCACACGTAGTACATAACTGTATAATAAAACTAACGAGACCGTCGCGTCATATCAATATACACGTACTAATATAACACAAGCATAGAAAATACTATATATTTAGTACAATGTTATATGCAATCTGAACATATTCTTGTGGGGTATGCATTGTTGTAGTTGGTCAGGTAAATGAGAAGCTTTGATTCTTTCCTTTCCTATATAATAAAATGTAATCACTTCTCCGCTATTATAGAAATCCTATGCAAACAAACATCAATTGGGAGACCTGTCGTGTCGTGCTCGTCGTCGCGTCGTGCTAAAGGCAAAACCCTAAAGGCAGTCGAGTTGGAGTTGGAATACTGTCCCCAACCAAACCAACTAGCCAAATCCAAAAGTCAACTCTTAAAGTTGCTTGACGCGGTGGTTTTGTTCCTTAGCTTAGCATCAACTGATTAAAGTCAAACATAACATGGACTGCTTGATAGACGAGACACACTTAGATAATAGCGAGTCTGATTTTCTCTTAGCGTAATTTTCAAGACAAACTGTAAGTTTTATTTCCAATTAAGTAGGTACCTGTACCTAGTACCTGCCTACTAGGTAGTACTTAGCAATATTGCTCATTCTCATGTCCTAAAAACAAAACGTGTGTCTATTGACTCCAATAATGCTTCCCTATCCAAATAAATTATAGTTAATAGTGGGAGTGTCTTTACTTCAGCTCAAGTAACCTTTCTCTTCTAAATACTTATAGCTACTTTACTTCCCATGTATTTATATATGACATGACTTCACCTCAAGCATGTAGCTGGCTATATTTTTAAAGTATTTAAGCCTACTACCAAATCAGAAATTAAAATGAAACTAAAATGCTCTCCACAAAAAATAAGTAGTAGGATAGGTAATCTACTTAATGTTGCTTAAAGAGAGTAGCCAAATAGTCAGATTTTTTTTTAATAAAATACAATATGATTTTATGATTATACATCTGTATATCAACTAAGATGGTAAATTCCATACTAATTCACGTAGCAAACTTGAAAGAATTCTCGTATAAGATTATGTAGCTTTGAAAGTGGTTGTCAGATAACGTATGGCTATAGTTTCTGCAATGTATGCAATGGTGATTGACAAAATGGTGGTTTCGTTTGCTTTTTAATCTTTTGTAAATTAATGATATGGAAAGCACAAAGTTGAGCGAAGGTGTTCACCTAATGTGTTACATTTTGTCTTGTTATTATCTTTATTACTATTATTATCTTTACTGTGCATTACAATGTGCATTTGTAATGTAGTACTCTTTCTTTGACTTCTCTACTTTGCAAATAAATGCAAAAGCAATCACAAATGCATCTCTAAATGCAAATGGAATTACAGGCCAGGCTCTCTCTTATTCAATTTATTATTGTCCTGTACTTTTTACAATTATCATTGTGTCAAAAATATAAATACAACTCATCTCAATCTAAATTCCCATCTTCGCAAATAGAAGTAAGTAGGTATCTAGGTATATGTACTATGTAAACACATACAATGTAATGAACTAGTATTAAAGAACTGTACCAAGTTCTAGATAGCTACTATTCAAACGTACAGTATATTTTTTATTTTGAATCATTATTGCAATACACACATGGATATTGGATACCATTATGATGGGCACAAAATAACAGGCATATTCATATGAAAATAATATAATCTCTTCATCTGGTTCGTGTTTGTATACAATAAAACAGCGAATCCAAATGTGGGTTTGCAATTGCGTATTCTATATATATTCATCTTTGTTTGCTTAGCTAACAAACTCACGTTGTAGTTTTGCCGTAACAGTTACGTTCCTGTACGTATTGTTGCTGCAAATATCTGTACATTGGAGTAGCTCTCACCTATATAGTTATTGATAAATTATAGTTATGAGTTTCAACATCCGTTGAAGAGGCCATTGCATTGCGTAAAATAACACTCGTCATAAATAACTCACGTGTCTAATGTCTATACATTTAGAAGTGTGTTTTCATTCAGGTACATCATATTTATTATAGGAAAGTAAGGGACATGTAGCTATACAAAGCTTTCTGCACGCTATACGAAGCCCCACACATTTCGTCAAATAATCAATGTGTGGGATATCACAGTAAGTTTTTGCAACTCGTACAGAGGAGGAATAAATATTAAAAGGATGCAATTGTGTCATCTAACAAAAACGATAGATTTTGTAGTACCTATAGAAAGAATACAGACAGAAAGATGAAATCTTCTTATGAAAGCAATAATGCAATGTACTCTATAATTACCTACTCCCACTATATACATATGAAAAGAACTTAACTAAAGATAGTATATACATATATTTAAATGCAATTACATTATCTCTGGTACTAAAGTGGGAGTAGAGTAGTAGATCGTGGGAAAACTCCGGATAGTACTATAGGTACAGTAACAGTACAGACGCAAAACAAACAGAGCACAGAAGGATTACAAGAAAATCACGATTATATTCCTACAGTAATCTACCGCAGACATTAATACTGAACTGCTAAATGTAATTTGGGTACACACAGGCGTAGTTATTTAGTATACACCAACATACCACCACATTTCGCATTGTGGAAAACAAAATACTCACAGAACACCTCCACTATCTCCACAACCATACAATTATCAGGAAGAGCAATCAAAACCACAAAGCAGAGGATTTAGTACAAAATACTACGCATTCGTGTATCGAAAGTAAAAAATATGCAAATTCTCCAGCCCCCTTCTGTGAGACTTTACAGTAGAACAATATACATCAGCTTTAAAAGGTGCATTAAATTTAACGATAGATTCCCCTTCTAACATCAATCGTATAAATACACAGTGTATACACGGACAGGGTACATTAATGTTTATATTTATTATGCTATCAGTACCCTAGCTGTGGCTACCTGAAGATAGTAATATGGTAATAGTGGAAGATAATCTTTCAAAAATGATGATCTTTTATTCTGATAGTTTATTTGACTAGATTTTATCCTATCTTCTACATTCTAGAGTGTATGAGAGGGAATCCATTAAAAAGGAACTGATCAATCAGATTTGGAATTTGCAATATAAATTTTCCCAAGAGAATGGGATTTTGAATGGGAATTGGACCGTAAATGGTAAACATAACAATACACTTCAGTCCAGGCTCCAGACCGTTTTTACTCTAAAGCGTTTTCGTTTTAGGGCCCCTTTTCGCTTTATTAGCCATGAAATAAAAATCTTACTGGCAAATCCTTTGTAGACTAAATTGCTAAAGCACATATAGAATTTGCCACATAATAAAATCGTCACATTTAGCCAATTTAGGTTACTCTTGGGAGCAACTTGCACAAACGAAGGAATTTGCTTTGGTGCTATTGACTCGGGATTTTTACTTGCCTTTTTATTACCTCATTAAACAAGATCTAAGCAAACAATAAAATGAATAGGGGATATTTACTATACAACTATTAACTACAAAACTAAAGGCTTTGGTCTAACTTAACTAACTAAGCCAAACCTAACCACATATGCGGATATAAACTAAGAACAGATAAAAATCATTATGAGCAATTCTGTTATTTCTGCTCATACAAATTGCTTTCCTAATGTAATTGACTAACGATCGTGTGGTAGTGGTTTATTTTTCTCCCAAGAGCTAAATACATTTAGTTGCTCCAGTCCAGTCGGAGACAATAATATAAACAAAATATAGATTTACAGACTATTGTAAACAGATTCTAATATAGGGTGCGTTTGTTTAAACAGTAAAAAATGCTTCCTAACTACTTAAATACGTTCAAATTACATTTAGAGGCCATATTTGGCAATTAAATTTAAATATTGCTCATTCAGATCTATCGTTAATTCCGTTTGGCGTGTCTAAAGTCTAAAGATAGTTTTGTATTTAACTGAAATGATATACCTATAGGCATTTGTGTTACTGAATGTAGGTCATCAAAAGATCTTTAAACTTCTTCAGTTTACCAGTTTACGTATTTGCTTTTTATGGCACACATTTGCTGTAAGCATTTATTGGTTGTGTAGAGCTGTGTATTGTATACACATAGGGATAGGGACTATGACGGATATTTACTTTGACAAAGCCATGTTTAAAGGCGCACGTTTTTCCCATAGAATGAAATTGAACAAATGGGATTAGGTAGGACTAGGGATTGTGACTTGACTCCCAGTTTTACTCGCTATTCTCTACGTACACGTGCCGTCTATAGTTCAGTCTATCTCTCCTTGGCCTTATATAGTAGAAGAAATGAGATTCTGATAAAAAAGAAAAGAAAGTGCTGTACACAATACAATTGAACATTACGTATTCAACTTGCCAATAACTCACGGATGTCTCTTTACGCACTTTTACTGTGAAATATTTAGATACACAGTATTAGTATTCATTATACTTGTAAAAGGCCTTCAAGTTTATACCTAAGTAATAGTAATAGCAATACTCCTAATGTAGTCTTCTTTTAAAGTTTGTGAACATTAAATTATTGCCAGTTTTCGTTTAGTCTCCTTTGAATCTTCGTTGAAATCTAAAGTGTGTACAGAATAGCCAAGTGTCTTTATTTGCATTCACAGATTCAGTGAATACGGAAATTATTGTGGAAATTTCCAATGTACTGAATTTATTTTGGATTACATCCGCGAAAGCAATGACGTGAAAAGCGTCTATAAAGACTCAAAGCTACCTATCTAACTTACAAGCACTAGATGTACTATAAGAAGATAGAAATCCTTTCATTTTTATATACCTGAGTGTGTTATCCTCTATATTGGGATAGTACTGTACTATATATATTATTATTGTTTAGCTTTAGCCTTACTTGGCTTCGTTCAGGGTAAAGTTGTGACGCATTCAATTCAGTTCAACGTTCAGCATCAACTTCACCTCACTATGGCATGGGAAAGAAAAAATACTTTTCTCCAGCTCGTGGAGAAATTCTTTTTCTCATGCTTTCTTTAGCTCTTTCTTACTTACTTTAGCTCGCATTTCCCAGGATAGAAATGATGCTTGAATTCTCACAAACTGAAGAACATGAGAAAATCTCTTAAAATAGATAGAGTCTGTTTTCCTGCATGTTGGATGTGTGAAAGCTTTCCCATGCTAGCCAGAGCCAGAGGAAGGCAACCAGAACAAGAGCACTTAGGTTTCAGATTAAATGCATGTACACTCTTCTCCAGCATACTTAGGAGCGGACAATAAATATTTCGGACAGTTCATTACACGCAATATACTCATCTTCAGGTATTCCTTATACGTATTCACTCTTAGTACAATGTGTAACAATCTATCTAGATCATTGTATTTACCCAAACAGTCAACCAAAGATTATTATATTATGTATGCAAAAATGCAAATAATTTACCTAGCAAAACTACCTGCACCTGTACAATACATATGTAATTACCTTCACAGAACAATATTATTTAATTTTAACGTTTCATTTTGTTGTTTTGATAGTGAAAGTAGGTTTAGCAGATATCACATTAAATGTAACAGGAAATATAGAGAAAATAGCATGTCTATTATATTTAGTTTACCTATGTCAACCTATTCAAGTCACAAATACATTCACGTCAACGGCAACATAGCTTTATGCACCTGACTACCGATAAATTCAATTGACAGCCCTTTAAAAGGCATTAACTGCACATAATACATTCAGGAATTGCTGACGAATTCTGTTTGCTACAAGGAAAGCTATTTCTGCATTCTGACTGAATGCTTTCCAGGTATTATTGACTTGACTTAACTTGACATGCACGTCTACGCGTGGTAAACCTATAAATAAATAAGATGAAATTGCCTACTTACTTGAATTGTAAATATTGCAATAGTAACAGGAATCCCGTAGCCACAATGCAATATACAAACAAACACAGGAAAATAAAGGCACCTACCTAGGTAAGTGAGTTAACAAGCGAATATAATAAGTAAACCTTGCTGAAAGGAATACACATTTCTTGTATGTAACTGTGTAGCTATGTTTTTTGATGTGACGCTTTTGAATACAATTGTGATTGTTTCAAGTCGGCATCCTCAAAGCAAAAGTACAAAGACAGAAAAAGAATTCCATTTTTGCTTGTATATCCTTCTAAAACTTTCACGCGTGCAAAGTAGAAAACAAAAAATTACTTTTATTGCTCTGCACAAGCGTTAGGGCAAGTAAGGGCTCTTAATATTATATCAGATCTTTGCATAGTAGAACCTACGTATATATGTATAGTACATACGTAACATAATAGTAGAAACCAATGCATCTTTTATTCCCTTGTGTATGCAACATACAAAGTGTGCTTAACAAAAGGATGCCCAAATAAGTATCTTGCTCATACGTCAATACATATACAATATGTGTGTATGGGAAAAGGTAGATAACATCTTTACTTGCGTCAGAAAGCCTAAAAAGAAGAAATATCCTTTAAAGATATTGATAGAAATGCTTATACATCAATTTTATACTGCTTAACAAATCTTTGAGTCCTCAAGCCAATGTAGCATTTACGCTTATCTTGTAAACAGAAATCAACCCAGTGGATCTGGTGACAGAAATACAGAAATACATTTTTGACATTTGCAATAACCACAATCAATTATTGCCGATCTGCTAAAGGTAAGAGTGTTATAAACTGTTTGCTTTTACTGCAATACTATACAGCAAATTCATATAATGCAAAGATTCCTATAAACATACTTACTTTTTATTTCAGATTGGGTATGGCATTGAATAATTCAAGTTCAAATTCAGCAAACCTTGCCATATTTTACTTGGTTTTTCCTATAAGTCAAGTCATAATGATCGATGTACGCATTGGACCATTACACTCAAACATCGGATATTTTATTTGGGATACTTGTATCTATTGTCTGAATTTTAATTTATTAATCCCACTTATTGTTATAAGAATCTACAGACTAAAAAAGAGCAACACTACCTTTTCAATAAATTACCATCTGTGTCCACATAAGAATAAAAAGACTTTTTGTCCTGAAATTCTATACAGAGTAAACATTCAATATCTTCATATGTAAGCAGTACTAGTATTACAGCATAGGTGCTCTGAGTATTGTTGGTATTCCCTTTCATCTGCTGCAGTGTGTATGTAGTCACACAGAAGTCTCTTATGTTTATGTCAACAAAGAATAGCAAAAGAGAAAGAAAAGGGAAAGACAGAGTCAGCAAAGAAGCAAACAACCAGAACAAAAACGATTCGCTTGCGTTGCCTTGTCTTGACTCGTGTGTGAGTTTTTTATACGCATATAAGCATAATATTATATAGAATACAATAATATTGCTAAAGTATATGCTTTACTTCTTGTTTACTCTACGAAGGATATAAAAATACTACATGCAATAATGTACCTAGTATACTAATACATACATGTCTGATATTTTCCTATCTATCTAATATATCTGCAAGAATCAGGATCAGGACCACAATGACAATAGCTTCGTAGTAAATTACTACAAGCTTTTACATTTATATACTGTAGATCATTGTAAAGCCTACAAACAAGAATTCGCGGACTATTTGGTTGGTGGATTGGATGAGTTCCTTCTCTTAAGTTAAGCAAGACGTATTTATTCCCATCCGAACAAAATTCTTTCCTCCTAAAAGATTCGTTCTGACTTGACTCTTAAAATACTCTAAGCAATAAATCCGAAACTCGAGTGTCACAAATATTTGATAAATGTGCACTGCATTGCTTGCCTATGAATCTATGAATGTAATACAGATATAATATTACAGTTCACATTCAAAGGAAATAGGAGGAGGGAGACGAAAAGAAAACACCCCCAATTTTTTTCGGAATTTTTGTTGTCCTGTCAAATAAGGTTTCACAGTTCTTCTTAGTAATAGCAATTGACTTTTTAATGTTTTCCTGAGAAGGAATGCATCACTTTTCAATTTTGATAATTAATTGCCTCTAACAATGAAAAGTGAACATTGAGCAATGGACAATATAAAGATTTGTTACTAAGAGTCATTTGCTGCTCCAAAAACAAGTGCTACTGGTTTTGCTTTATTCCAGTTTGGCAAAGTGCAAAAAGAACGCAATATTTCACACAGCTTGCTTGATTCGCTCGTTTAGCCTAAAATGCATTGTTACATAATCTAGGTAAAGGAAATTTTGAAAGGTCATAATAAAATAAGGATAGATAATTCCATAGAAGGAATGGTCTGTCCTATTTGCATTTTTCATGAGGTAGAATGAGATTGAGAATTTAGGAGACAGGTCGGAATTGTTGATGGAAACAAAAGCAATTGAGAATGAGCTAAATGTTCTTTGCTAACCATCATAACAGGCGAGCAAGCCATTTTAGGCCAGGTCATAGATTCTTCTGGGATATTGTAATGAATACAAAGGTTTATTTCTACGATTGTTTATGGGCAATCTAAAAAGTTCAAGTTGATGCATGCAACAATCGGAAATGAATCTCCACATATTAAATGGCGACACTTTAACAACCCTATTAACAGAAAAGGATGCAAATGTTATATTCTTGTGTATGTAAATTACATAGGTTTTTAAGTATCGACAATCGGTAATATGAAGTTGCAATGTAAAAGTTTGCGCAAGGTAAATTACTAGACACATTTATTTTTTAAATATAGATCGTAGATAGTCAGCAACCACATATCGTATTCCTACAAATTGCAACCCAAAGAGCCAATACCGACATTCATTTTTGTCTTTTGTAGAACTATAGTAAAATAGATATCAAAACTATTATAGGAAGACTACTTAATAACTGCCTATGCTTAACTAAGCTAAACTAAAGGGTGAACTTATTACCATTATATCCATATGGCATGATGTACAAATACAATGTACATACATATTATATCCCTGGTAATATTTATTTAGTAAAGTACAGTAGAGTATGTATTAACTCATAATATATTTCATTCCCAATTCCCCTGTTGTTTGTCTACGCAATAAAGTTCCTTTTTAGTTTTTAGTTTGCAATAGCCCACCATAAGATCTTAAACCCATATGGCAGTGGCAAAACATTTTCAAAGCTTTGCGTACTGTACATAAACTGTCCTAGTTCTAACGTTATTGCACCATTAGCTGGATTTTTGTGCACCAAGAATTTTTGCAGATAGGCTACAGGGATATTGTGGAGGTTCTAAGCAGTTCCTATACATGGACTTTAGAACAATGTCTAATATCGACCAATAATTAATTATTTCTTTGTTACCACAAGCAAAATGGTACACAGCTCTCTTTCTTATGAGAAAAGTTTAATAAAACAAAATGATAAAGTACCCAGAAAGGCAATCATTTACCAAATGCTGCACATTGTTTCCCAAACAATTCAAACACTTAAACAATAACTCTATAACGGACCATCTATGCTTGTATTTCTGGAATAGTAGAGAGCAATTACTACAATATACACAGTTTCTATGCTGCAAAATTGTAGCAACAGAACCAAATACGAATATTGTTTATTTATACATCAGAAAGGAATAAAAATTGCGGGCAGTACACAGAAAGAGATTTGGCAAGAGATCTTATGAGTCTGTATCGAATTTAGTAGTAAATACGCATATTTGTATATTACATTTGCATAAAAGTTGGTAGTAAAATGCGTGTACTTTGTTTGTATATGCAAATCCCTTGATATAATAAAGAATAAAATACTTTGGCGCATTTCTTCACGAATGATGAATTTTAGTCCAAGAACGAAGAACAGCCGGAAATCTGTTTCGGAATTTACTAGCGTCTGCAGTTTGCTATCTATGTATCTGTACAACAAGCACAATAACTAGCTACATCCTTGCGATAGCGAAGACGATTTCATTTTGGCTTTGGAACTATTAGTTGTATCTTCACAATACCTATATACATATATAATAGGAGGATTAAAGCGAACAGAACCTTTTAATGAGTTTTCCTGCAACATTGCAATTTTGCTTTATAAAATGCTATATTAATTGTGTATACCTACTTTGCAGCATTTTGCTCCTTGCTATGGCTTAAGCCTTCTAAGTAGATAAGCTTTTCATTAACTTTAGTCACAACATGACAGTGAGTTATTGTTCTCCATGAATTAAGCACGTAAGTAGGTATCTTGCATGCGGATGAGTCATGAAATTGATTATTGGTTTTCTATTCTCATGTACGTATGTACATGTACACTTGCATATTGTATTTGTAGATAGCAATATTGCACTTTCTTTCTAATATTCTCAAATTAAGCTCTAAACTTTCTTGTCTAAGGTTTTAAACGAGACATTTAGGTATACGTAAGTTATTAGCAAGAAAAGCTCACTCCTGTCCAATCCAATGAAGAATACACACAATTGGAGGACTAATTGTAAGAGAAACTTGAAAATTGGCGATAGTGAAGTCTAAATCGACTGATAAATGGTAAACCTCTCTCTTTCTTCAATTAATATTGCATTCTATTTTACAATGCAACCAATGAACTTCAATAACATCAACTTTCGTTCATTTCAAGGAGTCATTTATTGCTCAGGTATCTATCTTTTTATATATAAGTAACTAACACAATTTTGATATTTTTATTGCACATTCATACCCAACGGGAAGAGTTCTCTTTTTGTGGGTATTTTTAACTGTCTTCTGTTTAAAGCGCAGCTAAGTATGAAAATAATGATACCGTTTTGGTTGATTCATATTTAAGACGAATCATGGGAAAACCACTTAATCAAAACTCTTTATCTCAACCTCAATCTCACTTAACTGAACTTAGTGGCAATTTGGTAAAGGTAAATGCAATACGAATGCGTTTCTTCTTTCAATACAGACAGAATATAGACAATCACATCACAATCATACTACACACAAAAGCTTTCTTTTGCCTATACAATGAATTAATCAAAGATGATTGAGAGATTAGGTATTACTTTGTTTACTTTACCTTACGTTACCGCACGATAATTAAACCGCAGCGCGCAGCAAAGACAAAGCCTTTACGAATGTGTAGCCAGCTGTATTTGTTAAGCAAATACTACTTCATATGTATACTCGATAAATATACCCGCTTCATACCTACAGTTAGTATTTAATTATGTAAAAGATTTTCCATAGTAAAGTTTATTTGGTGGCATTTCCATTTGCAATGTAAAACGCAATATAAAACCAAAATCACAAGAAATTCACTTTTTAAAGTACAACACTGCACTTAACTGCGAGTTGAGTATTCATGTATGTTAAAGGCAGAAACCAAACACAACTTAACTGATTTTACTAGATGTTGTTTCCCATAAATGCAGAAATAATTCGATATTATACTTCCTGCAGCACTAACGTTCACTATGCTAACACAAATACAACTATCGTAAACTAAGTCAGAATTATAAATACCGACGAGTGTTTGGATTGGATTCAGAGAAATGTAATGTACTTTAGGGAATTATGACATCACAGTTATATTGATTTTGTCATACATAGCATGATATGATACACTCAGCTGTGGCCGAGCCATTATCTCATATCATGATTCTCAATAGTGTCAGCGCCGGAAAAACGTGTACAATGAATATACTACGTGGTTGGTTCTTCCAACAAAAACTTAGAAACCTTAAAAAGCTCTTTAACAACTGTAACCGTAGGACTGCGTCCGCTAAGTAGGTTGCACATTGGATAAACATAAACATAAAGATACTATATAAGAATTTTGTGTATCATATTTTCCATATTAGTATAAACTAGGGATTCGAAATGGAATATTTCTTATTTAAATACATTCAAGATAGCCAGTGCTTTATTTATATTCGGAATCCAAAACTCGGCCAGTACTAAACTGAATCAATAAACTAATTATTATTTGTACTATTTAAACGACAGACCTAAAAGTATGGTAATTACAGAAAATTCATAATTGTTACAAATTAATGCACGGTGTAATATAGCTTGTAATACTGTATAGTAATAGTAGACCACTTCAATAAATTACAAACAAAATGAAATCGTGAATCAAAAGCATTGAAAGGATTAAACTGTTCTAACACGCAGAATAAGTGTCGATTTATTCGTTCATAACTCTCCTTATGGTAAAAAGAAGCTGTTTTTCAATTACATTTTATGTCCATTTCGTGGCTACTCCGGAACCCAAGCCATCATCACAGCTTCGCATCATATTTAATGGCTTATCAAAACTCATAAAATACAATCATCGATGATTAGCTACAGGAAAAACTGTGTTATGGATATTAAAGTTTATCTAAGGGCAACTTCAAGCAAACAACCTAAAAGACTCTACGATGCAGGATACATGATGTTCCCGTGTAGGTAACTAGCATTCATGAAATTGAGGGGTCAGTTTAATTAAGCTGGAGCATTAAACGCAGCATGCAAATAAAATACAGGCTGCATCTGGAATTCTGGAGGAGTAAACTAATAGTTGGGTTCTTTATGACAAGTTCTCTATATGAATTCACTAATTCAGTATAGTTTGGGTTATTTAGTACATTTCATGACAGAATAAGTAACTCCTATTACATTATTGCATTAGATTCCATGACGAACTAGTAAAATAGAATAGAAACGCAACGTTTGCTTTTGGTAGCATGAATAAATGAGGAAAAGACTCTTACCATGATTAGGAATTGTAGGTACGGTAATTTGTTGACTGTGTAGAGGTAATACTGGAGCATTCTTATCAATACAACTCCCCCGAGGTAAACTAGAAGAAATAGTAGCCAGAGGGAAGGCTAAAGGTGGTAATCCGATAATATTATTTGGGACAGATGCTCTGTGGATGTGGATATTGTCTCTCTCTGCGACTCCTGACAGTAAGCTCATGTCCTTCTGCATTTGGATGTGAAGTTGTAATGGGAGTGGTAGCGTCCCGGGAGGTTGGACAGAGCGCCTGGTTCTTTGACTACTTGTTTTGTTATTCGGAGTGTGTTGTTGATCTTTAGCTTTTGTCTTGTTATTTGTGCCAACACCATTTCCTCCATTTGTTGTAAAGTGGACATGATGTTGCACAGTACTGTGTAAATGGAAATGGTCAAAATGTTGATGTGGGTATGGAGGGCAGGTTGGACACATTGCGAAGGGGAACGTTCCGACGACATTGTTCGGATTCGTTCCCCGCAACAGACTCACGTCCACTGTTGGTGACCGAACATGTAGATGTTCTGCGTTCTTCAGTTCCTGTTTGGTATCCAGCACGCTTTCGGATTTGACGTAAAACGCCTTAGACTCTTGTAATAATTCTACGGCACTTTTTCTCTTCCCTGGAAATAACAAACATAATTTACCAATTAGCTAAATGCTTAGTTAGTTAATTAATGCAATTGCTAATTAAAAGACAAAATGAATAGAAAGGAGAATCAAGGACAAAGAAAAATGCATTTTATGCCAAACAGACATGCTATCATCAAGTTCTGGGACCTGACCCTTTGCAAAGTTGCCAGACTTGCAAAAATCGTTACACATTCTCGTTAAGGTTTCGAAAAACAATAATTCGTCCCGCATCAAGTGTTTTGAGGGCTTTCAACTAAAAATATTACACACTTTTTGCGACATTAAGAGCTTTAAGAATGTTCATTTAATGCAACTTACTGACGAAATGCTCTAGTTTGCAAGAATATCAATCTATATCTTAAAAGATGCAATAACTTCCAAAAATTAAACAACAGGACACCACTGCCTATGTAATGACGTCTGGCAACCTTATATAATAACAACCAACTTCAACGTAAAAGTGTTACTCTAAATAAATATCTGGCATAAATGGCAAAAGTCAATTCAAACGTCAAAGGTCAAAGGCTTTGCTCACTTTGAAGTACCTAAACAACAATAATTTTACATGCAAAGTTTTCTTTCGTTCGTAGTTGTACGACTATTGACTTTTGGTAATCTACCTCTACTAATAAGTTTTGTAACAGCTGCGTTTCTAACTAATTTCGTGGATACTTTTGTAGTTTGCAATTTTCAGTAATGAAAAGCGGAGACAATAACCGCCATGTCATACCATAATCACCGTTGGTATACGGTATTATTGTTACAATTCTAGAAACACATCATAATGTAATACTATATAAATGTAGTATATAGATAATAATAGCTACGCGGAAGAAACAAAGACAAAGACTGAATAGTTGAAGACTACAGGATGGAAAAGATAGAGAAAATCGATTTTCATTTTCACTGACTGACGAGGAAAGTCGAATGAAAAATGATGTGGCAAAACTTTCCCTCTCCTTTTTATTCTTACTTTTCCCTGCCATGTTCTTCGGTGACATTTGCATAGCCTATGCGAAGTATCATTTCATATCATCACCATCTCATGAAAGGGATGAAAGCAAGCGGAAATATAAATAAACATTCTAAAAATGGCCGGAGAACTATGAAAAACGGTAAGTGTAAGATTATTTTTATTTATAACCTCTAGAATATGGAAAATGAGGATAAAGTTTCCACTGGAGTAAGCATACCTACCTATTCAAATTCATGGTGTTTCTCTTTTATTTAATATTAAGTATTCAGTACGTAGAGTACCTACTTCCATAAAATTAAATTCTCTTTATCCCTAGCCCCTAGCCCTATAAATAACCGAAACCTACTTAAAGTTCTTATATTTTATGTAATGGATAGTCTAAAGTCCAGAATATACTACTTACTACTTACCTAGTATCCAACCAACTTAATTATACTATACAGTAAACCTAAATTTTATACCTAGTACACATTTTACATGAACACATTATTTTCTTGAATATATTTAGTATCAGTAGCCTGGCAAAGCTTTTGATGAAAAATTATCCTTCTAATCCGCAGTATTCTTCATCTACTAATACCATATTATGTCAGCCTCACACTTTACTTCATATTCTTTAACAATAGTTATCTAACCCTGAGACTGGCAACCAAAGAGATCTTCCAACGGATAGAAAAGCTTATTTAATTAGCAACTTTTTCTTGATGCTTGCCAACTAATCTTACGGAAAATATTAGCTCAACGTAACGTATCTTATCAAGATCCACTATCCTGCCACTATTATTGCCTAGTAAAGTATATAGTAAGTATGTAAATGCTAATACATATTATCAGGATTATCTATACTATCCAGTTGTCTATATAATCATCTGATAAGAGTAGGAGCTACCTTATTTTATTATTGTATGTAGGGTACGTAAAGTTTTATATAAATTATGAGTAATATACATTATATATTAAAACGGTACCTATTTAGGTATGTGTAATATAAATATTAGATAGTCTATAGGGTTAAGAAACTACAAAGGAACCAAAGACGGAAAGTTTGATAAAAATTTCATAGGAGAAAGTCTGGTCGGAGAGAATTTCGCTGATTTATTCAGTTCGCTCATTGTCAGTTGAGTTCAGCCCTGCCTTAAGCACACTAAGGACAACGACAAATAAAAACTGGAGTCCAGAGAGAAAACTTCAGGGAAAATGGAATTAAACATTAGTTCCCTTCATGCACGTTCACAATGAAAGTTAAGTTCAGTTGAGCGACTAAAATTCTTTGTCGAGTTGACTGTTACCAAAAGGAGAACAATATTATATTCGATTCTCTATATGAAACCTCACTTAAGATTAGCTAATTACTTTTCCCCTATTTCCAGCAAGCAACTTCATTTTGTTTCCCTTCTTTCATCCTTATCAAAAGCAAAACTCATACGAAAAATTAAGTACACAGCATACTTTCTGTATTTCTTAAAATAAAAGTACGTTCCCGTCTTACTATTACATCATATAATGCTTAATATAGACATTCTGTACTTGATAGTTGAACTTAAACTTACTTAGGGTCTGTGTTTGAGTAGTATACTATGTAGCAAGTGATAAACTATTTTATACTACATTAAATAACGAAAATAGAGAAAGAGTAGCAGATAATTACATCAGAAAACATTCGGCCGACGTCATTAGCGTCACAAAAACCGTAGTGTACTGTAAATGATGGAAAAAAGTGTACCACACAAACAAACTATATACTCCTATCTACAATACATATAATATACTTTCTAAATACTCTAAATGAGAGTCTGCTCAGTGAAAGCTTACGATATTTATGTATTGTTCCCTCCTAGTCATTAATAAATGGGCAAGTGCCAAAAAAGAATATCTAACTTACTATTACTTTAGTTTAGTATGATATTTTCTAATATCGTAAATGCTAAAACTACATTAAAATAGTCATTGTGTTGGGAGCCAGTGCAGTGCATTAATTTTGACTTTTTGGCATCGCATCTAATTCCATTCAATTCTATTCCATTCTGTCCATTATATCTTATACGAAAGCAAAATCTCAAATTCCATCTTTAAGGCTTTGTGTATAGAAACGACTGGCTCAATTATCAGATAAATCCCAAATTTTCCGACAAATTACTCAGACTGGCCTTCCATGTAATTGAATTGTGCACCAACCAAACTCGCTTAACTTCACTGTTTGCCCAAATCTCTTATTGTATTTATAATAGCTGTATATATTCCTATCTCCTTAGTTTGTCGTCTTTATGATATATACCTACTCTACAAGAATATCTGATAAATAACATATAAGTGCTAATGCGTGTGTAATGCATATTTGGTAGCCTATTTTGTAAACAATACACATAATGCTTGCAGCCATGTTGTAAAATACAATATATTACAAATACCTATCTTACAACACTTTCACTTAACCTACATATTTAGCCCTAATTAAGAATCTATTAAATGAGGTTACTAAAATATAGGAGAAATTAAGGTCCAAAATGAATACAATGCTCATTCATATACTAGAAGACATAGGTAGTAAAAAATTGGCAATATATTAGTATACTGATTGATTATGGTAACATTTTATCCGTGTTCATCTCATTATGTATTATTTTATGGTACATGGTATCAGCGTACACTTAAACGTAATATTTTGTCTGATAAATTAGAGTAGATTGTATCCCTTGCAATTCCTGATAGGATTTCCTTCCGCAAAGGAATTGCAATGGAGCTTTCATGAATAAGATGTTCTTATTCTTCCGAAGAGTATATAATATAGACTAAACGAAGCAGTGGTATATCCTAGACTATAGGAACGTGTATAAGTTGGTGTATCCTTAGTGGGGAATTGCATTTAAGCGAATGAATCCTTTACTAGGCGGATATTTGTACCTGTTCACTTACCCCTTAATGTCATTACGAAGCTAGAATGGAAATATATCGAAAAGAGAATACTAAGGTATGACAATGACAAGACAACTAAAGCAGGTAGAGAAAGAGAATCTTAATATTTTATGAGAATTTGCGAGTTCTTGTCTTTCCTTTGTCGAGTCATTTTGGCTTACTTGACTTGACTTGATTTGACCAGGAGAATACGTTGGCGCGTTTAGGCATTCGTTTTATACATTATTTAAAGCATTGTATTGCATTATAGTTGTATCTCTGGTATTCTACGATATGTAAGTAAGTATAAGCCTTACTTGGCTTTGGCTTGAAGGGGGATATCTTCTTCTACTGACAACTTAACGTAAGCTAACAACTGAAATAAACGTTAGTTTAACTGAATGCAGTGAAAGAGATGTAAACGCAGATGAAATCTCCTTCCCTCTGCAAGCTACATAATTTATTAGAGTGAGAGAAACTGTGGTATGGTGTCTGTGCCTGTAATGCGGAATACGAAATACAGAGTCAAACTCAAGACTAGACTTTAGACAGGCATGTGAAAATAAAATATCTCTTACATATGCACAGGTAGACAATGCATTGTAATGTAACTACCTACTTACTTGCTATTCTCCTGTACGGTAAGTGATCAAACATCTTTAACATGATACTGTAATTTCACTAACTTCACCATAAACCTTGGGCCTTGTAATTCATTAATGTAGCTATACATTCTGGATATACTTAGCGATTTAGATGCCTTAGGTTTGGATATATCCAAGTGAATACCCCAAGCATAATACAGGTATACTAGCATTTGTAGTATAAGATCACATATTACTATGTGTATATGCGAATTCTCCTACTTATGTCCTTTACTCTGTAAGTATGAAGAATACCGCAGTGAGAAAAATGCATTTATACACTTACACACAAACATAAGCGTAATGTGTGTAGTTCCCGACGAAATAATTCAGAGAATATAATAGCATTTAACAGTGGTGCTAAGGAATTCATTTAACTTTGAATTTGAATAGGATTTTACAATAAATAATGCTCCTATAGAATACCTGGGTGTATGGCGTATATGCATTATGTTAGTTAGTTAGCAAATCGTAAATGAACCTTTAATCTTAGCTGAACTCGAGTCAGTCTGGCCTGTCTTGGCCTGAGTCGAGAGTCTCCTTATCTCATGAATAATTATTGTTAACTTTCTTTCTTAGCGCATTAGTTAACCTCGGCTCACGCCAATCCACGTCAGCCCATCTCCGATGCTTTTATGAATGAATCAAAAATTCTGTACACTACCCAACGATTGTATTGTAAATTGTAATCGTACTTAGGTATGTGTGTAATATGACAAGACAACCGCCCTAAGGTAAAGAATGCATGCATAAATCTCTGGATTTTCTTGTTCAGCCTCATATTTCAGATAATAAATGGCAACAAATGTACAAGTGTAGTTAAGTAGTCAAGTACAAGTGAAATGTATGCAATAATTAATCTTTACAACATAATTTAATTTATATACTTCTCGGGAATAGCACTACTAAGACAAACATTTGGCTTTTTGACTGGTTATTCAGATCACTGTTATTACAAAACTGCCAAAAAACCACGAAACCTACTTTTCAAATTAATAATATTAAAATGCAGTCTCTACAAGAAAAAATCCGACATCAAAAATAATCATCTGGAAATTGAAATGGAATTTGATTATTGCTAATGCCACAATACCAAATGACTGTTTCTTTTATCTCCATTTCGGCAAAGTGATGTTACAATTATTTTTGATATACGAAATCTGCTACTATCTGTAACATAAAAGTAGAATAAATGCGTCCAGGAAATGTGCAACTTGAGTTTAGCTTAATACTAATACTTTGTAACGTACTTTCATACTCGGTTTTTCACATTCCATCGCACAATTTTCACGGTTGACTTACTCCTCTATATCTTTGCACGAGTGACCAACCAATTTATGATTTACAGCTGAGCTCTGTAATTTCATTAGAGACCAAAGAGTAGAAGAAATAGATATTGAGTTAGGTAGATACGTACCTATGTACTGATATTTATTATTACGCCAATTCCATTCCACTAACCCGTCTATCAGAAACCAAAGAGTTAAAGCTAGCCTTTTATCTGTCTTTTATAATTCCATTCGCATTCATCTGATTCCATTTACTATCAGTACTGACGGATGCATTCCGAATCTTTGTTACTGTTGCGTATATTACATATGTACTACTTAAGTAGGTACTGTATCCGGTCATTTTACTACTCTGATATAGGAAATAGGCACTTATATTTATTTCTCCACAATAGAAAAGTTGAATTATCTGTAGGAACAGTAGGTAGGGTTAACAAACTTAGTTATAATTCTGTTCTATACTAATTTGTATTATGTAACTACTTACGCAAGTAAAGGTTTCGATTTAGCTCTTTGATATTAATTCAGTGAGTATTAATTTGTCAAGATGAAAAGACTAGGGATGATAGGCCCCTGCTCCATTCTGAAATTGCAGGCTGTAGCCAATCTTTATAGATTAAGCAGATTTAGTTTGTCCCGTTCGGCTTATTAACACAGTATTAGCTTGAAAAGAGTTCAAACCCCACATAAGCTTCCTCATACGACAATGAGGACATGCACTCATGTACTGCTAACAAAATCTATTTAAAACAATTTTAGTTTTAATTATTCATAATGTTCTACATATACGAAACGGCCGTCATAGAATTTTGTGGCTTGGTAAATTATTGCAAAAATGAAATATTGCAGGTGTTTGAAGTTAAGTATAAAATTTGCAACAATTTTCAGTATATCAAGGCAATATTGAACAAAGTGTGGAGATTGTCGTATCTATTGTATTATGTATATCAGTATTCTTCCGCTGTATCGCAATAGTACACATATGCATAATGTGCAGTTAACATTTATTATAATGCATTGCAGTAGTATTCTGCATAATGCCACCAACCTCGTGATCTACTTTCGGTGAAACAGATGGATGACATTATACGTATGAATGACAACAAACGTGGCCTGATCTAGCCTCTGCATTATTCTGCTCTATGTCGCAATCACTTTGATTCTATCTCTGCCACTTTTCCTAATATGCAAGCCTGTGTGTGCACAGTTACAAAAAAAAATACATTACAGCATATCATCCTATAATATTATGTTGATAGTTTGATAGTACAAAGAAGACAGGAAATATGTCATTCAAATATTATATATATTTATGACAGTCCACCTATATCCAATATAACAATCATAAAAAAGGCGAAGATGATATACCTACCAAAACTTGTGTCATAAGAACAAAAGATACCCTTTCCACTGGCCTATTGCACAATACATAGCAGAAACCCAGTTTCCAGTCTTTGTCCTATGTTTTATGACTTCATAAAATTGTTTTACACTGTTTGCTAGTAAGAACACAGTCACAGTACAGTACACGTAGCATCTTTTATTTTTCATTAAGAAAGCTTATAAAATCACCATTAAAATACGACATTATCTTCATTAATTTCTTAAGCTGATTTAATAATAGATAATAAAACGCGCACAGGAACATAAACTATGTACATATATTATGACTTTCATTACGTCTGCATAATTTACAATTAAGTCTTCCACTTAAGCAGAAGAAACTCGGTTTGGGTGTACTATCTGCAAAAAGGTTAGTACTTAATTCACTTTTATAGTAGCGAAATGAGCTACCTGTTTCCTGAACATAAATTTGAATTTTACTTTTAGTTAGGCTCGACTCGTCTTTAAGTAAGGAAGACGCTGGTTCTGGTTCTATCATGTATGCAGATGTAGCCATCATAGGTAAACTTATTAGTCATTAATAATAATGCCGCAGATGGAATTGTCACTATGTCATTGTCGTCACTACCGTTCAAAAGTTTTGTACATGCTTGCATGCAAGCATATTGTATATATATAGGTTACTACGTAGCTTAAAGCATTGGCTAAACCTGTCCTGTCCCTTTCTCATCTGACATGTAGGTGTAGGTGATGGTAGTTTGTGTACAATTAAGGCGTAGAAAAAATTACCAAGTAGAGAACAAGACAGGAGTCCGACAGAGAAAGATGACTTTTTCTAATGGTTGTATGGTGTAAAGTGTAATGTGAATCTAGTAGTGTGTGTACTCTATCTGTACATCTAACAGTGTCTTTTCTATATAAGGATAGGGCATTAAGGGCAATCACATCCAAATCTTATGTGTCTAATGTAACCGCAATACTAACAACTATGGGCCATACCTTTCTTGACTATGCTACTAAGATGAATACTAATACAAATTAAACGTATCCAAATCTAATGCTTGTAAGATTTTTTAACTGCACCTAAACTTACTTCTGATGGGTCTGAGTATTATTTCTACAACGATTTTGATTTTATGAAGAAGAAAACATTATTAGAATTGTATAGATTACAGGTATCTATATACAGCAAAATGGATTTTTAATTAGACTTATTACAAAATATAGGATTCCTCCACAAATGTTTATATTTGCATTTATTTACATATGCAGTATGCACGTAGCCTGCTATTTTTATAGCCAAAGAGATACGTGTGTAAGAGGAAAACCCTACCCACTACAACAACATCGGCTGATACTTCATACTAATGAAAACACACGTTAGCACAATACGGAACATAAATGTAGTGTCCTGCTGATTGTAGCAATCTATCCTTAAAGAGAATGGGCATTAAGAGCCAAGCCCAATAAAATAACGCTAAATAACACATCAAGGTATCAAACGACATTAGCATTCTTTTCTTTCATAAAACGCAAAGGTAAATACAACATACCCATAGTAGGTGATAGAAAGCTAGTATAAATACCTACAGTACTACTAAGTAAGTATAATGTGTCGGTGTCCATTTGCAGTATAAGAAAGTAGGCAGAGCAGAGAAGATACTAAATATCAATAACAATAATAAGCTAAGAAGTTCAATTACACTTGACTGACCAAATAGAAAGAATGTCTCAGAGCGTCTCAGCTCATCACATCATGTCAGAGGCACAATGTTGTAAGTTGTATCTGTAAATGTATGTGCAATTATGTTTGATCTGTGTATAGCTCATGAATGAAATGAATGGAAGAGATAAATAGATAGAAGCATGACTCTTGTAATTGTGAGTTGTGGGTCTTGTGGTTTGGTTTGGTTTGGCTTAGCTTTCTTTACAAATCGTGCTCTAAGGTGTTGTTTATAATAATTTTGCCCACCTCGTCGTTTCAATAGCATAGCGCTCTTTCTGCATACCAATTAATTTCCTTGTAGCTAACGTAAGTAGACGACATGCATGCCAGGTGCATACGTAAACTCCAAAGCTAAGTTTGCCGTTTACTATATGAGTTCATGGAAATACACAGTAATACAATATACTGTAATAAGTAGTATCATTCACCTTCCTTACTTATGCATGCAGACATCTTGTAAATGTTTATGCATGCACACAATTTGTTCGTGTTGACTGTTTTCAATAACACTTGCTGATTGTAGGAAGAAAGTTGAAGTTGAATTTGAATTTGAATTTGAGTCTACGAGTTTACCTGGTCTGGTTTGGTGTGACCATTCAATTTAATTCATTCATTACATTTTCACGTTCTGCAGTCCTGCACTGCACATATTGGCTACTTTTTGTATGTAGGTACTAGTTACCATTGCATTTTGTATTACAAAGTTTGAATTTGAAGAGGATGGACATCTGGTAATTGAGATGACTTACAATTAGCTGGACTTTGTCTTCCTCTGGCCCTAAGTGGCCTTACCATACAACTCGATAGGAATTACTTACGAAATGAAATGACGCAGTAATGAAATGGGACATTGCCAATATTGGACTGTATTTGCATTCATTTAGTAAGCATAACAGCATTTTAATTTGCATTAGTGGGCTAATAGTGCAAATTTTGCTATGGTCTATACAGTATAATCTGATAATTGTAAGTGAATGCAAAATTGAAACTGACATAACATAATAGTATGGTAGTCGAGTATTGGTAGGTATTATAGGTATGTATTATCTTACCGCAGTGTAATTGGACCAGAGGAAATTAACAGTCCATTGTGTTTGAATTAATTTAACAAGCCAACAAGCGCCAGATGCAATACACAGTTAAAGTACTTCTACTTAGTTACTAACTATATGCTTACAATTTACCTGACATGACATGGGCTTTTGCTACAAAGAGCTAGAGCTAAAGCTAACTAGTAAATGTGTCTCTATATGCAAAGTAAAGTAAAAGTTTATTGTACCGATAACCCCGTTGTTGTTGAAGCTGAAGTGTTTTGTGCCCTAAATATTGTGCTTAAGTCTATAGTCCATAGTCCAAGCTAAATAAATTAGTGAGATAACTGTTTTAAGAGGGGCTAACGCTAGAACTGCAATTGGCAAGCCAATATACTTATAGGTTCTGCAGATATTATGTTATGGGTCGTTAGTTCGTTAGTAGGTAGGTAGGTGTGCAGCTTCAATAATGATGGGCAAAAAATTGTACATGTAATTCGTTGTAGCTTTGCATTGTCTGACCTATTTTACTTACTCGGCTAGCTGTCTGTCGTACAGTACGGTGTAATTGTAATTGTACAGTATTTTATTTTGTGTTCTGTTCTGTTGCCATCATTTCTTTGTACTTAGTACAGTATACCATATACAACTATCTATACACAAAACCAAATAGATGAATTTCTCTCTTGCAATGTTGACAGTAGAAATATCTCCGTTTACCATCAATCATCCTGCTCATCGTATTGTTAGCTATGTATCTGTCCTGGCCTGGCCTGTCATGTCTGCGATACAGATGCATAAAAAATCACAATAGAAAGAATAGATTACAGCTTCGCTATGTAGAAGCATAATGTGCCATTTCTATATTCCGTATACCTGTGTACAAATATTCTAATCAGATTAATTGAAAGTATACTGTCTAGTTACATTAAGGACGATGATACAGTAGTGGACAAAGGAAGACCACAAAAAGGGAGAGATTGCAATTGGCTAAAGTATTGAATAGAGAACAGAGGAAAGAATGTGAGATGTAAATAGATAAATAAGTAGGCATACAGATTTTTGTTAATTAATTATGACAAATGAGGGAATCATTAACTGAATTGAATTGAATTGAATGGGCTACATATTAATCAAATTACACTTCGTGTATTAGGACAGTTACAATACAACCACAACCGTTCCTACTTTTTACTCTGAACACAAATGCAAATACATCTGCTACCAAAAAATGCTATCTCCTGATTAAGTGCACCTGGGAATGTGCAGAAAAGTTAATAAAACAAGTAACCAGAATTAGTGGTGCGTGTTAAGTACAATTTGCATGCATAATCAATCACTTTGGCCACATTTTTGTAGAACATTGCTGTGTGCTAGAACAGAACAGAGAAAAGAGTAAATACAAATAAATTCGAAATCTTTTAGTCACACCAACTTCAAACAAAAAGTTGCCAAATATATTTTGAAAATTAAAGAGAAGAATTAAATCACCAAATGAATATTTTGATACTCTGGATTTTTAAGAATTATTAGTTAAAACATAGGTTGTATGTTATGTTCTTTATTCGTTGGCAATTTATTGGTACACCGATGTTATGAAGTTTATAGTCAGCTCTTTTGTTATTCCCTTGCCCATTTTTTAAACATTTTTTTTTAAATTATCCTCTTCTACATTGTTAATTGGAAAATCATGAGCAATTGATAGGAAATCCTCTTTTTGACAAATAAATGTGCATTTCCTACGAAATAAAAACACTTACTAAATAATATATCCGTTTTCGTTGGTATTTAAGTCTCCATTCGAAAGAGAAATTATACAGGCTAGCCACAAGCTTGCCTAGACTATTCATTTTGGCACCATATACATACAGTCGGTAGCGTTTGTACCCAAACGGGTCTCTGCATACACTTTTAATGCATGATCACATAAAATATTTTGCATGTGCAAAATTCAATTTACAATTTGGTTGGTATTAACTATTAAAATACAATATGTGCATGTCTATCTAGAATCTGTGTCGGATTTAAGTGAACAAGAAAAAACAGCGCAACAACAAAGGGGGTAGAAGTAAAACTCTGCCGAAATGCCGTTTGCGGTAATCCCGTGTTACACAAAACGTAAAACATTGATTAAGTCACATATTATTGTGGGTTATGCAACCTACATTTACTACGCTTTACATAAAAACACGCATAATGTAAACATAAAAAGTGAATACGTGCCCATGATACACACTACACTTACGCACACCACATCTCGCCTTATCTGATCCGTACACGTACCGACTTCCTACCTTACAATCTCTATCAAAATTTTAGCAAGCCATAGCTAGGCTCCTTTTTTACGAAGCAATTACTTGTATTGCATAGCAAGCTAAGCTTTGCTATGTATAAGTTGCTTAGAAGCTGTGTCGCTCAAAGGAAAGAATTTTAGTCCAGATCGACATTTAACAGAGACACTTAAAATCAAGGAACGTGTAATATTCTTCTTTCTAACCCCATTGCAGAGACTATTTTTGTATTACTTTATTATTGTATCGTACAGTCCGGCAATCTCTTAAAATTTTGTCAAAGACAGCTGTATTCTGTATTAAACGAGATTAGTTAAAGCGTAAGAAATGTTCTTTACTGCATTGTACTGTACTTAACTTGGGTTCATGTGACGATCTGACAATAGATTGAAGTGAAGGATGAACATCTTTCTTATTCTTAACTCCTGAGCTCTTGAGGCAAGAAAACGCAAGGCAACTGTGACTCTTTAATGCTCTTTTTTATCATTTCGTACAGAATCTTCGGCTTCTTCCAACAAAAAGCGATTTTTTCTGTTCTTTTCGCATCTGATGTGATGTTCTGACTCCGTATTGCTATTTCTTTACTGTACTGTATACAGACTAGGCTTAAGTCGGGCATAGCATTGTATTGCATTGAACTGCATTTGTTACAGCTATTCTACATATTAACTTTAGTACATCTAGGAAGAAAGGCTGCGATAGTTTTTATTTGTTAGATTTTCCTCTACGACAATTCTATACTCCACGTGTAATCATTGTTTCTTTGTATGTAGCAGATTTTTTGGTTTGGGAACAAGCGCACTTGTTTCATGTTGCATGCTTTGTTAAAATCGAGCAGTTTTTCTTCAGATGTACAGATATCTGTAGTAGTATACAGTTATACTTTATCGCAAAGTGTAAACATATTAGATGCGTATCATATTTATAGAAATGCAAAAAATATTTACCCCTTCGGTGTCTCTAGTACATATCAGATCTTTGGCAGAGTCGAAAATTGTTATAACAATTTTCAATTTTGTACTGTTTAGTAACTTCGTTTAGTGTGATCATTATTTTTGCTATTTTGGCTTTGTGATCGTTACACTTTGTTAAATCTATATCCAAAGTTTGAACGAAAGACACAAAAATAACAATGGTCAACAGATCATCAATTTTGTTCAGTATTGCGGAAGGAAACATTTGTTCTGTTTCTGTTTTGATGTCATCCCACGAAATAGGAAGCAGCATAAGTATATGAAAACCTACTTACTTGCTATATATGACCAAGAAGATGAAGATGAGACAATTATATTGGAAAAGATAGAAAAGCTAAAAAGCGAGTCTCAAAACTCAACTTGTAGTAAATTGACATGTCCACGATATGTCCAACGGTTCTAACCTCGAAACACGTTGGAAGGTAATTTATTTTATCTTCGAAAAAAATCCTCTCAAGAGTAATTGAGACTTGATTTGATTTGACTGTCTGTAGTCTGTACTGTGTGTATCCCAATTTGATATCAAATGACCCAATGTGACCTAGCGTGAACGTTGTTTGTTGGTATACGGAATGAAAATGTTGTCTATCTGTCTATGTATAAAGATGTTCCATTCCACAACACGAAACACAACACAACTAACATAACGTAAGGGGAATCCTTTCCACATTAAGGTCATTCGAATAAAAACTTTCGCCAAGGGAGAAAAACAAAACATTAACCTGCAAAATGTAAGTAATGAAATGGAACACTGCCATCGGGTAAAGAATTTAGGCGATTGATGGTTGCTACGTATACTTATGTAGGAATAAGATAAGACATAACGACATAAGCGTATAAATATTTCGGTAACTTCCATTATACATACACATAGGTGATTGTATTGTATACCATAGCACTGTGCGAAAGATAACTACCCAGTATCCTACTTACAGTAAAGCTAGTTTACCGTAGTGCCTATATTGTTTTTAGTTTTTCTCTCTATTATTGACTTTTTTCTTTGTAGGGCACAATAAATTGGAAAAATTTCTTGGAAACGTACGAAAACGCGAAATAAGAATTACGCATTATGTAATGTACTATAGAAGAAAACGGTAAACCCGACTAATAGAGGAAATCAGTCATAGTACTATATGTACAAAACTTTATAGAAAAGGAAGCACGAAAGAAATAATTTCATAGTAGGAGAGAGGAGAAGCATTTTCAAACAACTGTCTTCCTTTTCCTCGTAGTCGTAACATTAAAAATTATTTGCCAGAAATTGCCTAGCGATTCCCAAAAGCAGATTTTCAAAACGACACAAGTAAATCGCGTCCAGATATAAATGTAGCAATGAAAGAGATTGAATGGACCTCAAAGACGGTGACAACCATCTGGGAAGTTCCTATAATTACAATTAGCACGTAGTAATGGTACATACGTAGTAGATTTGCACAAATGTTGTCTTGCATTTCATTTCGTGTTGTGTATGTGTAAGTATTCTGTGTACTACGTAGTAATGTTGCATTTGAGAATTGACTTTGGCTAGACTGAAATGAAATTGACTCAGTTTTAGTTAAAGTCAAGTCAAGGCAACTACAGTATGTACTTGTGCACACAATATAGGGACATATCCTTACTTATATGTAATAGTCATTGAATTTTCTTAAAACGACTAGTTTGTCAGTTTGTATAGTACTCCCACTGTTTAACTATTTAGGTACCTGCTTTGTCTTCCTTGCTTTTGCTGTCCTATGTGTGCTTTTACACAGTACATTATATTACATTACATTATAACAGCCAGCAGTTCAATGTTCAATTCCTTTTTTCATTCCATGAACGTTCGCTTCCTTTTCTATCCCATCTTCCCCATTTTCTTTTATTATTACAGAACAAATTCTGTACTAGAAGGGAAGAAGGTTCAAGTTGAATGAGCCAAACCATCCTTACGCTAGTCTGGTCCAGATGACTCTTCTTGTTAGTTTGCTAAACACTTTTTTCTTTTCCACTTATTCGGGCAAAGATAAAGAAAGTTTTTTGCCTTGCTTTTACAAATTCGCAGATGTAGTATTGTGTACACTCTTGCTCTGGCCTGCTTCTCTTCAACTCACTAAGTAACTACATACATTCGCTTTATTTTGTCCATTTCTGGTAGAATTAGATCCAAACATCAGTCTAGGGTAGTATGGTCTACTATTTACTTGATTATTTTCAGCTTAATGGTACACATCACATCTACTAAAAGTAAAATGCATACACTGTAGCCTGTATTGTGTTGTAGTATTGTAATATAGTCAACTTGAATAGAATACAATCTACAAGATGTTTTAAAGAAGAATACTTACTACCTTTAGCTATTGTTATATATGTACCACTGTTCATACACTAGGAAAAAAAGATAAACACAAAGCCATTCACCCTCTCCTTTCAATTCAGATCAGGCAGAAGGCAAAAAGTCAAGATCATCTGCTATAGCTTCTATTTTGCACGAATAAATTATTTTTAGACATGCTTAACATACAAACATCTGAAGAACATTTATCTAACTTTAATAAATTGGCTTTTCTTGAATTGCTATTGGTTGTTAAGTTGCAAAATGTAAATATTGAAAAAGTAAAATTGTAGTGCTAAATATTAATCCAACAATACACATATTATTATGTAAGTAGATAATTTGTAGTGTAGATTTTACTAATAGTCCTTGACCTTTCTATAACTAGTCGTAAAAATTATGACAAGGACTCTACAAAAATAGCTTCGTCATGAAAATTTAATTTTCAAATAAATAGTTGTTGTTAATGATCCATGTTGTTGCTTACTGTATAGGTTGGCAATTCATAGTTTTGTTCTCTCTGAAAATAATAAGAAACTGATGCGGATCAAGGTATCTTTGTAAATTGTATCGCTACAAAAATCTACACAAAATGAAAATAAAGCATTTCTAGCATGTCAAAGTCAAACATGCCGACAATGAAGTAGTGCAGCCAAGAACTTTTACAGATATAATTGGTTCTCATAAATATCCTTCCATTTTTTCATTGTCCTACACCAGGATTACATGCGCTTAGGAATGATTAGAATAAATAACAACAAGATCCGATAATATACAACATCGCTCACCGACTCACTTATCAAGTGCAATCTAATGAGCCATTCAATTCAATTTATCAGACAAACATCACAGCTTAACATCGCAAAACAACACAAAATGCCTTCTGTGCATTCTAAACATATTATCTACCTTTCTTATTTAACATAAATAGACAACAAACATTACAAATATACATTTATACATCCCACATCAGATCTAACTAGATAATCTTAGCTATTTTTCAGGTACCCAGACTAGACTGCTGGCTATTTAAAAATCTGCTTAAACTGTTTCTCGAGTATTTGAACAATGTTGTACTCTAGAAAATGTATAAACAATAGTAAATAAAAATACAACATTCCGTAACAAACAGATATCGCATCACATCAGCAGACATCACTGGCTATGGCATGTAGTA